>REGM01000084.1:765475-776101 GCA_004194415.1 Aurelia aurita | reverse complement strand
GGGGGGGGGGTCAACAACCATGACGCTAAAAATAAGAATTATTTACATCGATTTTCATATAGACGTATTTCTGTAATATTGTGAATGTTTTCTTATAATTCATCTCCCATCCTGAACCCATTTCCACGCGATCTGCTCGGTAGGAGACTGTTTGTTAATCGCTGTTGGATCGCCGAAGAAGTTAGGCCTGGTACTTCCCGTCCTCTTCCAGTAAGGCCTACGTTAATAGCCTATCGTGTCAATTATAGGCCTTTTATCAGTTTTGAATGGAGTGACGCTAAGGGTGGGAGAGTGGGGGGGGGGTTCGAAAATTAGCGTTGGAATGACGCTAAGCGGGGATGAAATCGATATATGACTGACCCCTTAGGGCTAGAAAGTTTCATTTACTTATTTTTCTATATTAATAAGAATTTTCATCATTCTTATTTTTATTTTTTTCATACTCATTTACTTAGTTCTTATCTTATGCTGTGGAAACAGGTCATTTTTTAGGGGTGTGTTTTGAATGAATCTTTTTGTTTAGGATTTATCCCATGGTGATCTTTTTTTTGGGGTCATACTGAAAAGCTTTGGGCCAAGCCCTCCTGTCACTCATAAGCTTGAGTGTACCCCCTGGGACTGGGAACTACAGCACAGCACGTCATCCTCCCCTCCCACTACTAAATGGTAGCAAATTTAATTGTTTGCAGCCCTAAGAGGTAGTAAATTGCAAACTTCTAGACCCTTCATTTCGGACCTGTACGTCGTCTAGTTGCACTACCAACCAAGCCCCCTTTTTATGCAGAAAGAAGACTTCCCCCCAAGCCCAACAAAACCATCACTGGCAAAACTAAATTATTATCACTGATAATTTATCAGTAACTTGCAGCCTTGCCAAGTTCCATAGATACATACGTCTCTCTTTGGAATCTTGGGTGCAGCATTCTTGAACTTGGATACTTTAAATCGAAACATTTTGACTTCAGACTTCCTTTCCTCTCCACTTCCACTTCACCTCTCCCTTTTCCAGCTTCAGTTTGTGGTAGCAAGCAATACAACAACAACAACTTCATAAAAAGATGCTAGTTCATCCAAGAGAGGCTAGACTCGATTTCAAACAAAACATTTCGCGCCAAAAAATCGGATTTGTGTTAGAAGAGAAGCTGGCCTAAAAGAAGAAGTTCACAGAGAAGTACAGCAAAGTCGCACAAGGAAGCAACACAAGAAAAGTCATTGGTAAGGAAGACCATTGTGTAGTTTAGGGCCCTTGTGCAGATACGCACACCTCTATAGCAGTATAGGCACAGGTGTGCGTAAATGCACAAGCGCCTAGTTTAGTGGGTCTTTACATATGTGGATATTCCAGCCCAGTATGGAAAGAAAGCGATGTGCACCGGACATGTCCGGTGCACAGAGTGGTCTATTGGTGCACAAACTGGTGCACAAAATGGTGCAAAAACCTTTCTTTTGTAATCAATCAAATTTTGTAAAGTTGTAATCAATCAAACTTGATATATTTCAGCAAATCAGTCCCCTGACAAACAGCCTTTTTTGAAGGAGAAGCAAAATTTGGTGCGTTCTACGCCATTCTAGACGTTATAATTCCAAAATTTTCCGGGAGAGCATGCCCCCAGACCCCCCTAGATGAATGTGCCTCCGGCGCATGCAGGTGGCTGCACCACCTGGTGCACAACCGTTGGTGCACAGTAATTGTTGACAATTATGCTGTCTGGTGCACAGAAATTTTACATTCCATACTGGATTCCAGCAAGCAGTTTTATCAAGCATTGTTACTTGTAAAGCTAAAGATGATGCAAAAAACGTCAACAGAAACACAATCGGGTCAACAGCAAAAACTTGAGCCAGCCAGATAATTATCTAAAGGTTGAAACCCACATAGAACAAAATTCTACAACAAATTTGAAAAGTACTACTCATCATCATTGTCAAAAGAGGGCAAAGCAAACAAATCAATTCTTTCATTTAAAATTGATTGGTCAGTTCAGTTGAGCCAGACTGCATTTTATGTTGCGCGAGCGGAAGATCTTCCACGCGCAATTTTAAGTATGAAAAAGGAATAACAACAGAGGCATTGTTTTTAAAACAATAGCCAAGTGTGCCTGTAATTTACCAAACAATTAAGTGTTTAGCAAACATTTAACCAATTACTAAACAGTTTTCAAAGCTCATATGCACATGTTTACCGTTTGGAAAAGAAATCTTTTTTTGTTGTTGATTCCATTAAAAAATTTACAAGACGAATTACTAATTACTCTACCTACAAATTACTCTACAGAACACTACAAGGACGATACCACAGGGAGCAATAGACCATGACAACCCCAGGGCCCAGTCTGCAGAGTGTGGCAACTGCACGCACAAGATTTTTTACTAAATTTTTGCGTGCACACCGATTTTGAACGAGATCTTTTGTACTCTAATTTAAAAACAAAGGAACCAAACGCCCTGCACACCGACACGCCAATGCTTCGTTGGTCTGCACGCGCGAGATCTTGTCGAGAACTGCCATACTCTGCAGACTGGCCCAGGGCCATTACATGCAAAAAGATAACAACTACTGGGTGGATCAGGACAAATGCACCACCCGCCTGCAAAGCCGTGCCCAAAGGATCACCCAACCGATTTGCATGGTTAAAAGATAGATGATTCTGACCTTACAGAATCAGGCCCAGTCAAGGCCTGAAGATTGGTTAAACCGAATCGGTTGTGTGGTATCATCCAGAAATCTTTCATGTGGACTTTGCAAATTTGGCAGTCAGGTCTGATTCCCAACGCTAGAAAGTTTGTTAAGGCCACAATAAATTCTGCAGAAGCCTTTTTATTTTTTGTTGCATATACATAAGCCTCAAAGGATAGTAAAACAAAGTTTAAACAAAAAATACCTCTCTCTTGGTAAATTCTTTTGCATCGTATATATATAATGTTCACTTACTTTTCCCAGAAAATGAGCTTATGGATAGACAAACATCGCCCAAGTTCCTTGGCAAAGCTGAGCTATCATCTTGATCAAGCACAACATCTGAAAAAGCTAGTAAGTTGTTCCTTTTCTTTCTTTCTTATGTGCAACATCTTGACTAAACAATCACATTGTGGAAACTTGTCTTCCAAATGCAAATAGTTTACGAACTGATGTTTACCTTCTCTAATTAAAACCCGCACTAGGCAAAAAAAATTTGCAAGAAAAATGTTTCACCATAAATTATTCATGTGAAAAAGTATAAACAGATCAAACTCACGTTTTTGCTGAAGCGAACAGCCAGATACGGTGACTCATGAATCAAATTTCTACTGCACATATTTAAAAAAAATGATAGACCTGTCCCATAAAATGTAACAAGATATGCTCCCCAATTATCGGGGGTGTTCCCAGTAACTGAAACGGAGTTCTTAGTGAAAACAAAAGATTTTTCTTTGCTTATATTCACTTCACTTAATTTGCTTCTTCATTGGAAGAGAGGATGTATACATAATGAAGTCCAAATTGCAGGGTATGAGAGCAAAAGACTTTGTTATCCATTTGCAGATAAATGGAGGGGATTTCCCACATCTCATGGTGTATGGCCCTTGTGGTGCAGGAAAAAAGACAAGAATCATGTGCATACTCAGAGAAATGTATGGTGCAGGAGTTGAGAAGCTGAAACTGGACCAACAACATTTTCTGGTAGGAAGACAGAAAACTTTTGTCAATAAAATAGGTTTGAATGTTGCAATAAAGTTATAATTGGAAAATTGCTGTTCATAAATTTTTCAACTGACATGGGGGGGGGATTTGATGTGATTTTTTACCATGATGTTTGGGAATGAGTCCATCTATCATTTCTTAAATATAGTCGCCAGGTTAAAAGCAACCTCATCCCCAGGGTCTTTTTTCAAATTGTTGAAATTGGCACATGCACGAGCTAAGGAGAAAAATGGTGCATGTGTACTTCTTTGATTGATTTATTGATGGACGTATTTATTGTGATTTGGAATCACTAACAGTCATTTCAACTGTCTTTTTAGTTTTTTTTTTACTAATCTTCACAATCACTGAATTTGTGGCTATTTTTTGTTCATTTTCAGAGTCCATCAAAGAAAAAAATTGAGATTACAACTATTTCTAGTAACTACCATATTGAAGTAAATCCCAGGTGAGTAAGAATGTTTATAGAGATGAATATCACATGCAATTCTGATTGACATTTCTTGTTCTTTTCCTGAGCATGAGTTCTTTTCATGCCACTAAAATAGTCTTTTATTTTAAGGTGTAAATACGGTATGGTTCTTTTCAAGACCACACCCTTTTTATCCTTGGGAAACGCCCTTTTTACTGCTAAGAAACGCCCTTATTTGTCCTCAAAATTCAGGATCTAACTACCTATCCCCTCCTTTGACAATTTCTCTATGGATTCGGACGAATTTGAAGACCGACTTTGGAGAGAAGTTGGGGGGGGGGGCAAGTCCCCCCTCCCCGTGGCATGGCCACTGTTTTTGTGTAACTTAAAGGTAATGTGTCCATATATAAGGACAGCATATACCCAACCTGTCAACGTCCATCAAATTCTCGGCAAGTGATTGGTTGATATAGAAACTGATCACATGAATAGAGAAAATTGCTGTAAGCAACCTTTTGTGACAACAAAATGAAGAAACGTCACAGGCAGTGGGAACAAAGCCTTCTTAATCAGTCCCTTGTTTTGTGGAATGTCTGTTAGATTTCAATAGCTGTCGCAAAGCAACCTTTTATGCGTGATTGAAAAGAAATTTTAGTTGATCACATGCCTTTCTCTAGTACACCTACTTGTATGGACACATTACCTTTAACATCATGGAAGAATTCTTATGAAAGAAATCTGTCAAGTTATGAAAGAAATGTACTGTAGGTATGGCAGCTATTACCAACAAATTCAATCATTTTAGACTTCACTTGATGTGAAAGAAAAACAATGGGGGACAAGTTTATGCTCTTTTGTTTTATCTCATCAGTGATGCTGGTATATATGACAGAGTTGTTATCCAAGAACTCATAAAGACGACAGCACAAACAAATCAACTGGATTCAGCTACTCAGAAATCATTCAAAGGTATCTATCTGACTGTCTTGATCTTACAATTTTCATTTAGTATACTAGACTTTTGTTGCACATTAAATTTTAATCGACATTTTCATTTCCATCTTGTTTTAAGTCTATGTCATTAAGTCCACCTGACTGATCCATCTCCTGCTGTTCAGGGATCTACAGTCTCCATTCCATGGAATATAGAACTGCGGAATTGCAGGGCTGTAGGAAGCATCTTAAACTTGGGGGCACAACACTTCAAGGGCACTTTTTTCATTAAGCTAAAAGGGGCACTTCCGGAAACAAAAAGGGCACTTTTTTGTTTAATGCAAAATCTTGGGGGAGGGCACGTGCCCCCCGTTCCTACATCTCTGCGGAATTGGATATGTCGAAGGGGCTCCACGAAATAGACTTGGGACAAGTCCTTCTTGTAGGCTGTTCATAATCTAGGGCAGTTTTAGGTCTTCCTCTGTTTTGTGAAACAAAGATACTTTTCTTGCCCTGGTAAGCGGCTTAAGTACCCAACTTGGCACTAGGCTAGAAATTGGGCAGGAAAAACTCCACGATTATCCATAAATTCAGGTTTCATAACTTCGTTTATACCTTTGTTCATCACTTCAGAACAAAAGATCTGGTTTAGATGGGAAATACAGTATATGTTTGCTATTCAATGAGGCAGTCCTTCGGGGTTGTAAACAAATATCCACTGACAAGTATGTCTCCCTCATAAAGGTGCATTTTGCGAGGAAAGTTTCTGAAACAAGGTATGACTTTGGTAAAAAAAAACTTCTTAAAACAGGGTCCAAGCGCAATTTTGCAAATTATACTGCTTAGTAGGGTATGACATCATCAAGAGAGGGTGGGTCATTCAAAACTCGGGGCACACCCCTATACTCAGGGGTATTAGCGTCTCCATTTAAGGTCAAACTTAAAGTCCTCTTGAGCAGTGCTCACCTGACAGGTAAAGTAAAGAAAACTAGCAAGTGTAAGCAAGTGTACGAAAATGAATAGATGCAAAATATTGACCTTGCCAGGGCTTCGAAACTTTAATGAGGCTCCGTCTCGAAACGGTGATTTTGCAGTTTTTTTATTGGCAATATCACACAGACTTTCGTCTCGTTTTTCAAAAGTGAAAGCGTCATTTTGTCGATAAATTCTTGTACTTCACAGAGGGATAAACCAATCATTCTTATCTTTTACGATTGCTCAGATATAAGTGGATTTTTAACGGTCACTTTTTGATGGCTTGGGTGAAGCCACCAAACAAACTGCATAAGACAATGGACACGTGCTTAAAACAATGGTGTTTACAGATTTATTTACACTTTGGCGACGGAGCCCCTTTAATCTACGAAAATTAGCATGAATCAAGGCAACAAGCCACATGTTAAATTTTTTAAATTATTGCTTTTTTAGTTGTTGTGTTAATGGAAGTTGATCGACTGACTAAAGATGCCCAGCATGCATTGAGAAGGACAATGGAGAAATATGTAGCAACATGCAGAATCATTTTATGCTGTAATTCAACCAGTAAAGTCATACCAGCCATCAGAAGTCGATGTTTGGGTGTGAGAGTTGCTGCTCCTACCAATGATGAGGTATGCAATAAAAAACATGTTACTTTTTATTCTTTAAAAACTATAACGTTTTAGAAATTTGTGGTATACCATAAAAGCTCTATTTAGCCCCCTCTCTATTAAGCCCCCCTCTCTAATAAGCCCCCCTCTCTAATAAGCCCCTCCCTTCTGAGTCAAAATTATAAGTAAGCCCCCCTCTTTATTAACCCCCCCCCCCACTTATATTAAANCACATATTTGAAAAAAATTGCTTTACTTGAAACTTTTTGCCGAAGTGGACAATTGGGGTTTTAAGATATACTTGTGAAAGACTTTTCAAAAATGATAGACCTGTCCCATAAAATGTAACAAGATACGCTCCCCAATTATCGGGGGGTGTTCCCAGTAACTGAAACGGAGTTCTTAGTGAAAACAAAAGATTTTTCTTTGCTTATATTCCCTTCACTTAATTTGCTTCTTCATTGGAAGAGAGGATGTATGCATAATTAAGTCCAAATTGCAGGGTATCGGAGCAAAAAATTCTATTATCCATTTGCAGATAAATGGAGGGGATTTCCCACATCTCATGGTGTATGGCCCTTGTGGTGCAGGAAAAAAGACAAGAATCATGTGCATACTCAGAGAAATGTATGGTGCAGGAGTTGAGAAGCTGAAACTGGACCAACAACATTTTCTGGTAGGAAGACAGAAAACTTTTGTCAATAAAATAGGTTTGAATGTTGCAATAAAGTTATAATTGGAAAATTGCTGTTCATAAATTTTTCAACTGACATGGGGGGAATTTGAAATACTCTACTCCCATTTTTGTTGTGATTTTTTACCATGATATTTGGGAACGAGTCCATCTATCATTTCTTAAATATAGTCGCCAGGTTAAAAGCAACCTCGTCCCCAGAGCCTTTTTTATATTGGGATGGAGACTTTTCATCTCCGTCCCAATTTCGTGTCCGTCCCAATAGGACAAAAGGCCCTGGGGACGAGGTTGGGTTAAGAGGTCTGTTCATGAACAAGAGTGAAAAATGAAAAATTCTGAGCAAGAGTGAAAAATGTATTGAAATTGTTGAAATTGGCACATGCATAAGCTAAGGAGAAAAATGGTGCATGTGTACTTCTTTGATTGATTTATTGATGGATGTATTTATTGTGATTTGAAATCACTAACAGTCATTTCAACTGTCTTTTTAGTTTTTTTTACTAACCTTCACAATCATTGAATTTGTGGCTATTTTTTGTTCATTTTCAGAGTCCATCAAAGAAAAAAATTGAGATTACAACTATTTCTAGTAACTACCATATTGAAGTAAATCCCAGGTGAGTAAGAATGTTTATAAAGATGAATATCACATGCAATTCTGATTGACATTTCTTGTTCTTTTCCTGAGCATGAGTTCTTTTCATGCCACTAAAATAGTCTTTTATTCTAAGGTGTAAATACGGTATGGTTCTTTTCAGGACCACGCCCTTTTTATCCATGGGAAACGCCCTTTTTACTGCTAAGAAACGCCCTTATTTGTCCTCAAAATTCAGGATCTAACTACCTATCCCCTCCTTTGACAATTTCTCTATGGATTCGGACGAATTTGAAGACTGACTTTGGAGAGAAATTGGGGGGGGGGGCAAGTCCCCCCTCCCCGTGGCATGGCCACTGTTTTTGTGTAACTTAAAGGTAATGTGTCCATATATAAGGACAGCAGATACCCAGCCTGTCAACATCCATCAAATTCTCGGCAAGTGATTGGTTTATATAGAAACTGATCACATGAATAGAGAAAATTGCTGTAAGCAACCTTTTGTGACAACAAAATGAAGAAACGTCACAGGCAGTGGGAACAAAGCCTTCTTAATCAGTCCCTTGTTTTGTGGAATGTCTGTTAGATTTCAATAGCTGTTGCAAAGCAACCTTTTATGCGTGATTGAAAAGAAATTTTAGTTGATCACATGCCTTTCTCTAGTACACCTACTTGTATGGACACATTACCTTTAACATCATGGAAGAATTCTTATGAAAGAAATCTGTCAAGTTATGAAAGAAATGTACTGTAGGTATGGCAGCTATTACCAACAAATTCAATCATTTTAGACTTCACTTGATGTGAAAGAAAAAGAATAGGGGACAATTTTATGCTCTTTTTTTTCATCTCATCAGTGATGCTGGTATATATGACAGAGTTGTTATCCAAGAACTCATAAAAACAACAGCGCAAACAAATCAACTGGATTCAGCCACTCAGAAATCATTCAAAGGTATCTATTTGACTGTCTTTATCTTACAATTTTCATTTTATATACTAGACTTCTGTTGCACATTAAATTTTAATCGACATTTTCATTCCTATCTTGTTTTAAGTCTATGTCATGAAGTCCACCTGACTGATCCATCTCCTGCTGTTCAGGGATCTACAGTCTCCATTCCATGGAATAGAGAACTGCGGAATTGCAGGGCTGTAAGAAGCATCTTAAACTTGGGGGTACGACACTTCTAGGGCACTTTTTATTAAGCTAAAAAGGGCACTTCCGGAAACAAAAAGGGCACTTTTTTGTTTATTGCAAAATCTTGGGGGGCACGTGCCCCCAGTGCCCCCGGTTCCTACGTCTCTGTGGAATTGGATATGTCGGAGGGGCTCCACGAAATAGACTTGTGACAAGTCCTTCTTGTAGGCTGTTCATAATCTAGGGCAGTTTTAGCTCTTCCTCTGTTTTGTGAAACAAAGAGACTTTTCTTGCTAAACTTGCCCTGGTAGGCGGCTTAAGTACCCAAACCTGGCACTAGGCTAGAAAGTGGGCAGGACAAACTCTACGATTATCCAAAAATTCAGGTTTCATAACTTCGTTTATACCTTTGTTCAGCATTTCGGAACAAAAGATCTCGTTTAGATGGGAAATACAGTATATGTTTGCTATTCAATGAGGCATTCCTTCGGGGTTGTAAACAAATATCCACTGACAAGTATGTCTCCCTCATAAGGGTGCATTTTGCGAGGAAAATTTCTGAAACAAGGTATGACTTTGGTAAAAAAAAACTTACTTCAAACAGGATCGAAGCGCAAAATTTTGCAAATTATACTGCTTAATAGGGTATGACATCATCAAGAGAGGATGGGTCGTTTAAAACTCAGGGGTAATAACGTCTCAATTTAAGGTCAAATTTAAAGTCCTCTTGAGCAGTGCTCACCTGATAGGTAAAGTAAAGGAAACTGGCAAGTGTACGAAAATGAATAGATGCAAAATATTGACCTTGCCAGGGGCTCGAATCTTTAAAGGGCTCCGTCTCCAAATTTTGGTTGAAACGGTGATTTTGCAGTTTTTTGATAGGCAATATCACACAGACTTTCATCTCTTTTTTCAAAAATGAAAGCGTCATTTTGTTGATAAATTCTTGTACTTCACAGAGGAATAAACCAAATATTCATATCTTTTACGATTGCTCAGATATAAGTGGAATTTTAACGGTCACTTTTTGATGGCTTGGGTGAAGCCACCAAACAAACTGCAAAAGACAATGGACATGTGCTTAAAACAATGGTGTTTACAGATTTATTTACACTTTGGCGACGGAGCCCCTTTAATCTATGAAAATTAGCATGAATCAAGGCAAAAAGCCACATGTAAAATTTTCAAATTATTGCTTTTTTAGTTGTTGTGTTAATGGAAGTTGATCGACTGACAAAAGATGCCCAGCATGCATTGAGAAGGACAATGGAGAAATATGTAGCAACATGCAGAATCATTTTATGCTGTAATTCAACCAGCAAGGTCATACCAGCCATCAGAAGTCGATGTTTGGGTGTGAGAGTTGCTGCTCCTACCAATGATGAGGTATGCAATAAAAAACATGTTACTTTTTATTCTTTAAAAACTATAACGTTTTAGAAATTTGTGGTATACCATAAAAGCTCTATTTAGCCCCCCTCTCTATTAAACCCCCCTCTTTAATATGCCCCTCCCTTCTGAGTCAAAATTATAAGTAAGCCCCCTCTCTATTAAGCCCCCCCCCCACTTATATCAAATGC
>REGM01000084.1:734877-761485 GCA_004194415.1 Aurelia aurita | reverse complement strand
GAAGAAAACCCTTCAGCTTAGATTTGTCAAGTGTTGCAAACTTAACATGTTTCAGTGCAGTGTTCATTTTCACACACTTTGTTTAAATTCAAATATATCAGTTTGTGTGCTGATAAAATACATTCAGCAATGTAAATAGTTTGATCAACATGAAATTAATGAATTTTGCGTTTTTCAGGACTTTGTATACTTCTGACGTCACCAGTTTCGCATTGTCCTCTCTGAGATACTCTTTTTTCCACCAACAGGTGTGAGCAATTTTGAAATAAGCTTGGAGAAGCAAAGAGTTTGGGTGGAGAGTGACCTCTCCTCAGATGACCTTCTGGCAACAATTTCCAAAACTGGAAAGAAAACAAGCTACATTGGCTCTGCATAAAATTGGCATGATTTATTACCAATGGCTATGAATTTTTTATGGAAACTGATATAGAAGTTTTTTTGGAGAATAATGTAGTCTGAAATTAGTCTGAAAGCATTAATACTACAGTATGTAGGAAATTATTTGTGGGAATGGGAGTAATAATATGGATCAAAATCCACATTAAATAGTTGTTTTTTCTTTGTTTAGTATCTGTTCCAGTAGCCCCAGTGGCTCACTAGGCAAGGCTCTAGCAGCCCACAGTTATGAGGTTTAAAGTTAGGCAGATTTTTTCAAAAACCTTGAGTGTTGGTTCTGAAACTTAAAAGAGGGCAGATCATTAAATCTGGAATGATGTTGGGTTTTTAACCAATCATAGAGAGGTCTAGAAATTTGAAATTAGGTTATTCTTTTAGGAATGAAGGTCTGATGCGTTAATCTATCCTGGGTATCAAATAGATTGTTATAGCTTTAGAGGCTGGTTATTTCTGAAAGGAAATAATTTTTTATGAAAGTAAGCAAAATGAAACAAGCATATTTGTCTTCTTGAAAATGTGCTAAAATTCTTCAATGATATCATAGACTTAAGTAAATAAATTTATTCCAATTTTGTTAAAATGTAATATTCACAACTTTCCTTATATCGGCTATTTGTGACTGTTTAAGACCCCATTTACACTGTACTGGTACAGCTTGGATCTGAAACAAAAGTGTAACAGATCAGCCTCCTGTTTACACTGTTCCTGCTAATCTGTAACACTTTTATTCTTTCTATCCATAGAATAAGTTTGTTCTGGAGTAGTGTAAATGCTTTTAAACTGTAACAACTTTGTAGCGGATCAAACCTGTACTGGTGCAGTGTAAACATGGTCTAAGAGTCAAGTCATAAAAGGTCTATTAATGCAAAAATTCAAATCCGAACTGTTCAATGAAAAGTAATGTGCATGTGCACTTAGTGACTATCATGTCTGAAACATTTACTCAGAGTTTGTATTTGTTCACAAATAATCCCCAAGTTTACCCATAGGCTAAAAGTTTGTGAACAGGGGAAAAGCTAAATAAAATTATTGGAGGAGGGTGCAGACCCCCCATTTGCCAACAAAAATGGGTGTTCCTCAGGTTTGATTGTTGATAATAATACAGCGTGGCCAACTATCCCAACAAATTTTCCAACAAGCTAAAAGATGGGGGTGCAGCATACCCCACACCCCCTTTTTGGCTATGCCCTAGTTTGTGAATCTATTAGCTGAATGAGTATCTAACCATTGCCCCCATGGGTGGTGTGGCATGAGGGAGTGGATTGGGATGGACATGTCCACCACATTTTCCCAGGTAACTATTTATTCTTGATAAAAATGATGCAAAGAAGTTACTGTAGGTACACCTTCTCCCAATCAGTTATATCCTGTGTCCACCTAATTTTTCAGGACCGGTGCCCCCAGGCCTTGAATTTTTAAATAGCTCTGGGGAAATAAACAAGACATTTTTCCTTTGATTTCCTATAATTATAACGTGGTTTAGAAGTGGTACTGTCCACACAGAATGAAGCAGATCGACCTTGCCTTACATATAATGCCAAGACTCTAGAAAATCAGTGAACTTCTCTTCTCTCAATGGCGTGAAACTGGAAAGAAATACTTTGGAGTGGACATGTGGAAATGATGACCTTCGCCATAGAAGTCCCCAATATGAAAGTCACCAAACCTATGAGGAAATAGGTCATAATGAAAACATGTGAAAATTGTAAATATTTGGATTCTTGATCAGCAAAATCTGAAAATTAAAGTCTGTCTCAAATTAGATGTCACGTGAGATTTGCGATAACGCAAAATTACTCATGTAAAACAATTCAATTGCTGTTATTCGCAGGCATTTTCACGTGATATCTAATTTGAGACAGACTAAGTAATCAGCAAAACATTTTACTAAGAGTAAATTCGAGGTTTTATTTCTCAGCACTTGATACATATTAAGAACGACATGAAGTACTGGGTGTCCCAAATAAATATTTCCCAATATAATCAGCTGCTTAGAAATGAAGGCTGGCTTGTTTCAAGCGATAACAATATAACAAATCCTGAATACGTTTTTCCAGATGTTTCTAATTAAAAAGCCCAAAAACAAATTGGCTTGGCGTTTGAATTGCTTAGAATAAGCCAGAGATTCTTATCTATGGTTGTTCAAATTTGGAATTCTTTTGGGCCACCCGTAGCCTGCGCACAGCCTCGACTGTTGAGGCTGCGCACGGGCTAGGCCACCCACTACTTTCAATCAATGTTGGCCAATGTACACCAGATAATTAAAACACATGTTTAAGCCTTTTGACAAATTTTGTGGGTGTACATGGCTTAAGTCCGAGGAGAATGAGGAGGCGAGGAGGCTACTTTTTAACCCCGAGGAGCCGAGGATTCGCATTTTTCGTGCGAGGGAGGAATTCCAAAAAAAAATTTAAACTTGCGAGGTGCGAGGAAAAAAATAAGATTAAGGACTGAGAAAATTCCTGTTTACATAAGATTTACATGTTGGCTGCAAAATTATTTTGGATCTAATCAAAAGCACAGTCAAAAGTCTTATTTTCAAATCTTCTCATTTTACGCCAGTGATTAGAGTGTCCTTGATTTGTTAGATTTGTTTCATTGTGACATCGAGGTGCGAGGAGTCAACTTAGTAATTTTTGTAATGCGAGGAGGTAACAATTGGAAAAACGTATTTGCGAGGAGTCCTGATGGCGTTAAATGCGAGGTGGGGAGGAGGGGTTAATTTTTTGACCCCATGTACACCCACAAGTTTGTTATAGGAGGATGTAGGTTTTGTGAGCTGCCATCGATATTCTCTGCTGGCACAAATAACGTTAGTTCCTTGAATTTAAAAAAGTTGCTTTTCTTCATTCATAGTTGAGAAAATATCGTTATTAGTAGTTATAGAGACCAGAGACGTAGGAACCGGGGGGCACTGGGGGCACGTGCCCCCCCCCCAAGATTTTGAAATAAACAAAGAAGTGCCCTTTTTGCTTCAGGAAATGCCCCTTTAGCTAATTGAAAAAAGTGCCCTTGAAGTGTCGTGCCCCTCCAAGTTTAAGATGCTTCCTACGGCCCTGATAGAGACAATGGTTTGCTTGTCTATGTTCCAGCTCAATGAACCACCGTTTTGATTGCTATATGAAACATGAAACCTTGTGCTTCTTACGTTTCTTACGTCACATTTTGCATCAGAATGAGGCTTCATCAAATAAGGCATTTTTACAATTTCACTATACAGTAGGTTCCAGCTGAGAAGTTTTAGGTGTATTTGATTGGTACCAATTCTGAAAACGGTAGACTTGGTAGACTCGGAATTTGTGTTTGATCATGTTTTGATTGACTCCGAAANCAAGGATTAATTTAAGGTGCAGTGATGACCAATTTGTGCAGTGATGAATCGAAAATGTGCAGTGATGAATTAAGTTTTGTGCAGTGATGAATTCTTTCACTTTTCAGTTTGAAATACTTGAAATACAGCAGTTTTAGATGTTTTCAGAATAAAGACACTTAATTAATACTTCTTGCAACGAATAGTCATCTTGCTGGGCACCCCCTTTTTTACAAAAAAATGTCCCTCTCATTGAAACTAACTCGCCTCTTTTTAAAGTCTTCAAACACAATGTTGGGAAAAAACAAACGATTCAGGCGTTGTTTAGTAAAATAACTACTGCATGTCCGAAAAATGGAATCTTGCTTATGGGCTTCCGTACCAGAATCATATTGTCAAGCACCTTCCTCGTTTTGAAACAAGTAGTAAGAGATTGGAGGCGAAAAGCAAGATTCAATTTTTCGGACATGCAGTAGTTATTTTACTAAACAACGCCTGAATCGTTTGTTTTTTCCCAACATTGTGTTTGAAGACTTTAAAAAGAGGCGAGTTAGTTTCAATGAGAGGGACATTTTTTTGTAAAAAAGGGGGTGCCCAGCAAGATGACTATTCGTTGCAAGAAGTATTAATTAAGTGTCTTTATTCTGAAAACATCTAAAACTGCTGTATTTCAAGTATTTCAAACTGAAAAGTGAAAGAATTCATCACTGCACAAAACTTAATTCATCACTGCACATTTTCGATTCATCACTGCACAAATTGGTCATCACTGCACCTTAAATTAATCCTTGATATATACAAGTAAAAACAAGCCAATAAAAATACAAAGTTCATATCAAATTACCAAGTTAATATAAATAGTGTAAACTATAAAAAGCCGAGGCCAGGAATGTACTGCCTGCAAAGTCTGCAGTCGCAAACTTCATGTTCCAATATTTGATTTTATTCTTAAATTGTTGCATAGAATTTGAATCCTTAATTTCCTGTGGAAGGGAGTGCCAAATACGCTGCCCTCTGTATCTGATTTTTTCAGTACCATGATTAACTGTATGTACCATGGGAAGTAAGAATGTATTGGTATTAAATCATATATATTTTCAGGGGATATGGGTTTTGCGATTATCCCCCGGAAATTCTACTGGCACAGATAACAGTTCGTGCATCGAAGAGACCTTTTATTTCCTTAATTCTTCATACTTCAGAAAAATGTTATTTTTAAGGGAGATTTCTAGGTGAAAACTTGCACCATTCTTTATGACAAACAACAATCTACAACAGATTCACTCACTTGTCAGAGAACCAGATTTTTTCATCAACATCTCCTTCAGTAGTTGTTATAGCATTATTATCCTCATGATTCTTGATATCATCTGGTATTCGAAACTTTCCCAATTGTACTTCAGTGTCCGATAATCCACCATGCGAGATCCTTGCGTACCCTAATCTGATGAGGTCACGATATAGGATGTATTCACACCAACGGTCCATATCTTCGTAGTCAATGTCCTAGAAAAGATTTGTCAGTTTGTAATTGTATATTCTGAAGTTGTAGATCAAGAAATTGACAATGTAAAACCGCTGTAAAAAATCTGCATGGGGACAGTCAACAGTATTTTATCAAATTCGTTATGAAATTCAAACAAATTCTACAAAAAATTTCAATGGCCTATGTTATATTTTCCACAAACAGCACCATCGCCTACATGAGCTTCTGCGAAGGACGTCACGTGACATTTTCGTGCCAAATTCAACAATAATATCACCCAATTTCACGCAATCATTTGAAGGAAAATTCGTCAGAGAATTTTTGTTTTTTGTTTGTTTGAATTTTTGTTTGATTTTTGTTTTGTTTGAATTTTTGTGTTTTTGTTTTGTTTGTGTGCAGAATACGTGGTGCCGTTCAAGGTAATTTATGATTGTTTTTGGTTGATAAATTGTTTTGCCTTCCATTAATTAATAGTGTCTTTACTTTTTTGTCGTGAAGAGTAGTATTTTCGTAATGATTTTGCAAGCGGAGGTATAGTAAATTAAGTTTTTGCAAAGGTTGGCTTTGAGACCCCGAAAAGGTTGGCTTTTTGTGAGCTCCCAACTGAACATTTTCTATCAATCAGAAAAAACAAATACTGCTATCACCTAACTCCTGTTAGAAACTTTGCTGCTCTCTGAACTTTCAGCAATGTTATGCTTGCTTCTATACCTAAGCTACACTTTGATATAATTTTATAACAATGATACATTGATATTAAGTTGTACCTACTTTAACTGCAATTTCACAACAGATACAGTAAAACCTCGCAAACAAGAACATACTTTTCTAAAGAACAGACTGACTATGTTCTTATGAATGTGGTGCTCTTGCTATCTTCAGGGTAAGGTTCTTACCCCAAGGACGCTTATGACTACGAGGAGCACGAAAGCTATATGCAATATGCATTTAATAAACTTGGGAGGCGTGATTGCACTCTAAATGTTGCAGGAAATAGTAATCTGTTGTGTTGTAGACAAAAATAAATTATATCATACAAATTTGCCAAACAATTTGCTTACCCTTTAAAACTGTCCGAGGTGTTTGGACTTAAAAAGGGCTGTCAGTTTTTATAAACTAATGTGATCAGCAGATGTTTAAAAAATAGCCAGATTTCAGATTCACAAAATTTGTTATTTTTCAGGCAATTTATTATAAGTGTATCATCTGATAAGGACATGGAAAGAAATCGCACTGTTTTTGGTTCTTATCTTTGGGTGTCTTTTTCTCAAAAATCAGTATGTAGGTTCTTATTTTCCTATGTTCTTGTTTGCGGGGTTTTACTGTAGGTGATTGCTTACCTTTTTAATTTAGAAGCTGTGTTTTATTTGAACTTGGAAGTTGTTACTTTTTGGAGTTTACATTTTTTGGTATGTTCATATTTAAAATTGTTCATACAAAATGTTGCGTCCTGGCAAAAACAATAACGAACATGGCAATGGTAATTCCAATGAATTGATAATTTTCTTATCTATCAAGATATATCAAATTATAAATGGTTTGTTTTTCATTATAGGTTCCTGCTATTTCTGTTTGGATTGGTTTGGATTTGTAATTGTATATATATAGATTTCTGGTAAGTTTTCATTATTGAATAATTGCAATCTAATATTTTAAATGGTATGAATGAATGGATAGAAGGCCATCTTGAAATTATTGATATCCTTTTTACTACGAACAATTTAAGTTACCAATTGGGGGCACATTTTAGTTCAAAGAACTCTGAGGGGTGGGATGTTCTACTGGATTGTGGCCTTCAATGTTGGAAATGTGTCACCTCATAGTACGAGGATTCATGCACCAAACAAACTCTCGGTCCTATCCTAGAATGATTACATGTCGTAGTTTCGCTCCTCCGCCGAACTGATATACGGCGTTAGTCTCGTTTTGGTGAGCGATAACTGGGACTCAGACTCACTGTAATCAGTCTATTCCTATCCTAGCAGCTGAAATATTTTTGATTCTTTCAACCAACAGAGTCCAGAAAAAGGTCAAACCTTCCTCCGGAAGCCAATTTCATTTAGTTAAACCTTCCTCATTTCATCAAGTCAAAATAACCAGATTTTTCGAACTCCTCGCGTTGTTTATAACCCAAAAATTTATAAACCAGTTGCTCTTACCAAAATCACCAAAAATCTTTCAAGTTTGCTGGAAAAAATGACTAAACCTTCCTCAAATATGACATTGACAAGCAAAACCTTCCTCCGGCTCACAGCCGTGGAGCCGTGACTTTTTCTGGACTCTGTCAACCAAAAGCATTTTATCCTGGCTAAAAACAAATGGAATCTTGGGTCCTTTTAGGAAACTTCTTTGCATTGAAAATGGCTATCAATTTGACCTTCGTAACGAAATAATTCCTTTGCAGCTTCGGCAATCGACATGGGGAGAAAAACACCAAAATTGCAATGGACAGAAGAATTAGTCGCCACTCTCCTTGTATGTCGTCGCATCGCGCAGTTGCGAAAGGAAGACGGTAGTACCAGAGCGTTCATTAATCTTGTGTACGAGGAGTGGAACAAAAATCATGGCAAGCTCAAAGCAACTAAAGGTGCATTGAAAATCAAGCTATCGAAGCTGCATGGTTTATCCAATAGAAAAAAACGATCCACTGTATAATCTTTAAAAATTCAATTCTTATAACTCTCAAATAAAATGAAATATACTTGCGTATTATTCTGTGTGAGGAGATTTGTGGTCAGTGGAAGGAGGTTTTTGTGACCTTCTCGTGCATTTTGGGATCAAGGAATGTTCGTAAATTCTAATTTAGCTATATTTCTAAAGTCCGTCTCACATTAGATGTCAGACGTAAATGTCCGCGAATAAAAAAGATGAGTGTTTTGCATGAGTAACTTTGCGTTATCGCAAATCTCACCTGACATCTAATGTGAGGCAGAATTTAGTGCTCAAATAAATATAAAATACATCGTAGACAACCTTCAATTACACGGTTTGCCACGGAATCCCCCTTAAAACCTGAATTCAAATGGTTTGCAAATTCATACCTTTGTTCGGCCAGAATCCATCAACTGCAAATGATCTCGACTGCCAGGAGCGGAAGTGACGTAGCCAAGAAAGACGACTGGATTTTTGCTGTTTGAAAAGATAATTTGGATGTTTAGAAAGTATCGAGTTAAAGGCAGTTGCAATGCTTCAAGGCGGATGCCCTCCTAAGTGGGCTGGCGGAAACAATAGAATCAATGCAGAACAAGAGGATTTGAATGGTAGGCGCCATTATGTCATCTCTAGCCCTCATAGAAGGGTTAGCCCCTTTCCATGCAAGCGCAAAATAAATCCAGTCCTCTTAGGAGGGCTATTCCTCCTCATATCAACAGCAAATAAGGACTTGTTTGAAAGGCTTGTCAGAAAGCTTTCCCTTCGGGGCAAAGTTTTAAGAAATTCTGAAAATCGCATTTTTTTTCAATTTTTCAAAGAACACTCCATTTTAAAGTACCAAAGATTTTAAAAGTTTCTAATTATTTTCGGTGGAAATCAATAATTAAGGGTGTGTTTGATTGGTAATTCCAAACCTACCAAATTCTGAAAACAGTAGACTTGGCAGAGACGGAAATATATTTCCCAATCAAACACAAAAATCTTCAAAACAGCAGGTTCGGATTCACCACCAGGGTTTTGCTAATGAAAATGAGAATCTCTCCAAAGTCTGCCAAACCTTCTGACTTTTGGAGCAGAAGGTTCAGAAGGCCTTCCAAACCTACCAAACCTACCGTTTTGAGAATTTCGGAGTCAATCAAACGCGAATTCCGAGTCTACCAAGTCTACCGTTTTCAGAATTGGTACCAATCAAACACACCCTAAGTACCTAAGAATCCTGAAGATGCTAGAGTTTCTGAAAGAAGCAAGTAACATATGTTTCTTGCGACACTTTTTATGCAAAGATGATTACCCAAAGAAGAAAGAGAAATAAAATACCTTGCATCCATTATTTTGGCTAACTCTTCTGCTTGAAGTTTGCGATCCAGATCATCTCTGTAGGAAAATAGATTTAAATGATTAATCTTCAGGCAACGATGCAATGATCAAGTAATCCAATAATTTTCAAATCTACCGCTGATTCAAAAGAATGTATCCACAATCTCAAAATTTGTTTAAATCCTCACAAATCTTGCAAAATCTTGAAAAATCTTGCAAAATCTCGAAAATCTTTGAACATCTCCATAAATTTCGAAATCTCAAAAATCTCAAAATCTCAAAAGGTCTTAGAAATCTTTAAAGATCTTTGAAAATCTCAGAAAAAATCTCAAAAACCTTTGAAAAATCTGAGATTTTTTTAAAATCTCAAAATCTCGTACGCAATTTTCGGAGTGATTTGCCCCTCGTTGCAAACCTCATAACACGAATTTGAAAAATCGAAACTCCATTGCCTTACAGAGGCTTTAGCTTCATTTTGGCAAATTCTTTATGAATTAAAATGTCAATTTTGCTCTCAAGTAAGGAATTTCCGAAAATCACTTTCCCTGGGCATGGCTAAAAATAGAGGTCTATTAAATTTGCTTTCCAACTATTAGAACGTTGAAAACCTGTTTTTGGCATAGGGTATTGGTTTATATTGACATGGAAACTGCTAAATGTGCATATTCTCTCCACTTAATGCTAGGGACGAAGAAGGACGTTTTTTGTCAAAATTTGTGTCTGATTGAACACTTCGCTTTTGTCTGTTATTGATAAATTCGAGAAAAAGGATTTTTTGCTAATAACTGAATTCTGAGCAAAATAACGCATCCACAATTATGAGCAAAAATATAAAAAATTAAGTTGAAGCCCGTTGAGACGAAGAATTCAAAATTCAAAAATAGTTGCATAGTTTTTGCAGTATGATTTTTTTTAAAAGTGGATCTATTATCGGTAAGGGACGGGTCATTAATACTTGCCGGGGAGGGGGTGGAAGACATCTGGGAGGGTGACCAAAATTTTACCTACTCAAAGAGAGGGGGGGACGAAAAATAAAGCACATCTCAAGGAGAGGGTATGAAAATAATTTGAGGTAAATCCTGATAATTCATAGAAACGAGTTCTTCAGGAATTAAATCATAGTTCTTAAGTTTCTATATACACATAAGTTTATATATTTATTGGGAGGGGGGTTGAAAATATTTTCTGCAATGTTGGAGGGGGGACGAAAATTTTCGCGTAAATGAGAGAGGGGGGACGAAAATTTCATCAAATATTTGCAAATGTCTTCCACCCCCTCCCCGGCAAGTATTAATGACCCGTCCCTAATAACAAAAATAACGTATTCCAAAAAAGCCAGACAAACATAGGTTTGTCTGGCTTTTTTGGAATACGTTATTTTTGTTATTTGTCATTAACATTTCCCATGTGAACCACAACAAAATCCACAATCTGACCAGATATGTTGACATTAAAAATTCAAGTTTGTAAATTTAGAATAACGCATTCAAAATTATGAGAAAAAACATCAACAATTAAGTTGAAGCCCCAGTGAGATAAAGAATTTAATATTTTACAAATTTTGTTACATCGGAGATTTCACCGTATGATTTATTCCAATTGTTTTGACTCACTCGGTAATAGCAAAAAATAACATATACCAAAAAAGCCAAACAAACCCATCATTTCCCATGTGAACCACAACAAAATCCACAATCCGACCAGAGATATTGACAGATGCTGAAACTGCAGGGGCAAGTTCACCTAAACAAAAACAGATTTATTGTCAATAGTGCTCCATCAAGAGCATCCTCTATTTTTAGATATCATTATAGTTAAAATCGAGGGGCAAATTACTCCAAAACTAGCGTACGGGATTTGGAGATTTTAAAAATCTCTCAGATTTTTCAAAGATTTTTGAGATTTTTTCTCAGATTTTCAAAGATTTTTTAGGATTTCTAAGACCTTTTAGGGATTTTGAGATTTTGAGGTTTTTGAGATTTCAAAATTTATCGAGATGTTCAAAGATTTTTGAGATTTGCAAGATTTTTCAAGATTTCGCAAGATTTGTGAGGATATTAACAATTTTGAGATTTTCAAAGAATAGTCGAAAGATTTTTTTGAGAATTTCTATCATTTGCTGGGGGAGATTTCTGGGATTTTTTGAGATTTTCAAGATTCTTCGAGATTTTTAGGACTTTTGAAGATTTTTGAAGATTTTTTACGAAAGTGTACGAGATTTTTGGAGTGATTTGCCCCTCGGTTAAAATTAGAAATTGAGGACCATTTGCTCAGAAATCAATAGTTGAATTACATTTTTCTTCAGTAAAAGAGTACTTGGTGTTGCAGAAGTTGGAGGTACCCTTGAAAAGCAGGTGATTTTCTGAGGGTCCTGAAGGAGAACCTTAATACCATTCTCCAAGTCATTTCTGGCGGGAAATCCCAGTCACACTTAGTTTTTAACAGTCATCAATCAAAATTCCAATTCCAGTCTATTGTTTCTGCTGCTGGTATCCCCATTTTACCCCTTTCCCTACTTTTGTTTTGAAATAAGCCAACCAAACTCAACGTTAAGCTAGGTCGGTGTTGTGCTATGAATGCCCTTCAGCGCTATATAAAACCAGCATTACCCAATCAGTGGCAAGCATTGTTAAAGAGTTCATGCGAGAAAGAAAATTTCACCTGACAATCTTCTGTCGTCAGTCAGTGTCTGATTAATGCCCCATTCACACAGCTCTATCTAAACCAAGTAATATTCAACCATCAAATGAATTCGATTTGTTGGATTGAACAATTAGAACGCAACATTTGATAACCTGGTTTAGTTTAAGCTGGTTTAACTTGCAAGTGTGAAAGGGGTATACAATGTTTACGACATGGTTTTAGCATTCAACCCTATTTTCGCGCCAAAGTTATTTGATTTGAGGTCTGGGTTGGAGAGTAAGCCTCCATTTTGTTGTGATGCTTATGGGTCATAGAATATTTTTCTTATTGCCGGTATTTCTTAATTTTGACCAAAATCTTGGATGCCTTGCAAAAACTCTTTATCCATGGAGTTTGGTAACACAACAGTAAAAAATTCATTTACCTTCTGGTGAGGGTAATAAATGATGTTCAGACTTGATAATTGGATATCTCGAGATTATCGCCGCCCTAGAAAAAAAAATTACGGTCCTAATAATATCTCTCAGACAACAAAATTTCTTTTGGCATCAGGGGATTCCTTGCTGTCTCTTATCTTGTAAGACAGAGGCGTTAGAATGCTTCAGTAGCCTAGTACCAATTCGTTATTAGAACTTTTTCATGGAAATAAAGGATTTCCAGCCAATTTCTAGGCAACAGAAAATTTGTAACTCTTTAGTTTTTGATATGTTCGTTGATAAAAAAAGTTTAAGTAATTATAGTAGCAAGTCTAGCGGGTCTGTTTTCAAAATCTGTCGACGAAATTTTTGTAGGTAATTCCCGTGAATGAAACAGTCTTAAATAAAACCAAATTGTTTTACTAACAAAATAAACGAGAAAAAACAATAACAAATTTAAATTCTTACCCCCAAGTATGATCTTTTGTCCTTGGTCCATAATCAGCGTAAAAACCAAGTTCTTCTTCGACATAAGAAACAAAATCGGTTGAGCCAACATAAGGCCTAGAACAATCACTCTCCAATATACCAATAACATCAGCGCCTGTAAAAAAGAAACCAATCAGATGTCTGATCTTAGTTTGACATGAAATCGCTAAATGGCGTCCTTATAACAAGAACTCTTGGCCAAACATGGGCAGATTTTGCAACAAAAGCATCAGGTTCTTTTGATTGACACGCCATTTGAAAGCAATTAGCAATCGCAGACAAAGGGAATTCTCGTAAGCAACAAATCAAAACAAACGAAGCCGCAGAAGATGCCCTGACACCAGCGTGGCCAACTGCCTCTTTGTGCATGCGAAAACAGGTTGTTGAGAGAAGACACGAAGATATATTGAAAGAAGTAGGATATATTTAAACATCTGCCTCGAAAATATTAGTTACCTAATTCAGAAGCTGAGCACTTAGCATTTGAATTACACCCAAAATATAGGAGAACTGAAATGCATGCTGTGCAGCTTCTGAATTAGATAAATACAATCCGAGAGGTCGTCACAAAAAGCAGATTTCTTTACAATAGAAGCCCCTTCTTTTGATTGACACGCTAGAATTCAGCTACCATGGTTACAAACCAATAAATGGTCTTGCGCCTACTTACCTCTCAACTCTATTCACGAGAAACTCGACTCGAGAGATTCTAAAGTTATGAAACTCTGAGACTGACTTGCTTGCTCCACGAATGAAAACGAGCAGTGGCCAAAAGGTATTTTTGTTCCGTGGATCAACGGTCTGGAATAATTTAGAACATTATGTCAAGCTAGCCCCCTCTCTGTTTACTTTTAAATGCAGACTACGCTGTAAATAGCTGGTTTAATTTATCATTTTATTCTAATTTAGCATTGTAAGCATTTATTTTTGTAATCAACATTGTAATTAGATTTTTCCATGGCCCCCTGAAAAGCAGCCATTCTTGGGTGATGGGGCCACCGTTTTTAAAGAATTTAAGATAAAACGAAAGAACAAAGTGATTATCAACAGCTTATAAGCGCTTGGCTGAATACGAGACATATGGGTGCATAGCTCTGATGAAGGCTAAATTCCGGAACACAAAACATTGTTTCTGAGGTGATCAAGGCCAGAAATCTAGTATAGATCTCAGCTTTCTCCAATTACTTTGATGTGCCATAAAGCAGACTGAACTAGTCATTTAAATCATCATAATTTAAAATATTTAAACAGGTTGAATGAGTTTCAGAATTATATCTGGTTTTCAAACTGACTTGTTAAAAATTTAAGCTACGAAAATAAAATTAGTCAAAAAATTATTGATTTACAAAAGCCAATAATTTATATAAAATAAAGTGAAATAAAGTAGAATACAAAGGAATGCTACGTACTCCGACTTTTAGAGCAGATTTTTGAACGCACCTAGAGAGAGAGTTAATTTACTAGCTTTATCCAAGCTGTTCCATAGGGTGGTTCCTCTGTAGTAGAAAGATTTCTGACCTGTTTTTGTTTTGAGTATCGGTATTTTCAGATTCAAATCCGTCGAATCCGTAGTAAGGTTTTAAAACCTGGAAATCGCTGGCTAGACAGGAATTAGTCTTCTTCTTTAAAAATTAAGGTTTTTCAAACATAAAAAACCAAAGGTATCTTGCAGTAACTTTTTAAATTGACATTCCTATCTGTAGACTCGCTGCATAGTCCCAGTTATCACAACAACAACAATAAACAACATCAACATCAACAACATCAACAACACTTTTTTATACTTTTAATTGAATTGAATTGTTTGCTCAAACTGCTCAAATAGTTTGAGCGTCCATCAGTCTATCAATAGCGATAACTACGACCATGTAATCAGTCTACCTACCTGTATCTTTCATAAGTTGCACAGATCTTTTGAAACTATGCCAGCCTTGGTTGTCATAGCCAAAATGAACTGTCCAGATCATTGAAGTGAACATCTTGGGGTCTTTTACAGCAAGCTGCATATGGAAAAATAATACCGAGTGAGTAACAAATTAAAATGTTTAGCTGTAATTTGCTAGCTGTTCATGAGAGTTCTTAAAACGGATCATCGTTGTTAACGTTTCAACTTGGATGATAAAATTTATCCTTAAAGGGAATCTAAGCATGTATAAGTCTTTGATAAAATAACCGTGCAAAGAAAATAAACCTTGACACGTGCCAAACCAAATTTGGGTAACTGATCTACGACAATAGGAAATACTGATATCTGATTGGCTATAATTTCACTGCAAGTGGCTTGAGCCACTTTTATATGCTTAGATTCCCTTAAAAATAACATTTGAAAGAACGTGAGCAACTTACAATAGACGATTGGGCCAAAGATGGCGGACAGGAAGTTTTTACCATGATCCTTTGCATCATGTGGTAGATTGGCCAATCAAATCAGTCGAAATTCCACAAAACGCAAAGATCAAGGTAAAAGATTCCTGTCAGCCATCTTTAGCGTAATCGTCTATTATCGGTGTTTGTGAAGCTGTTTACAAAATTATCTGCGAAAACACACGTTTCTCACAACTTCGACTAAATTTCTGTTTTGCTTTCAAAATCAGCTGTTCTTGCAATTCTTTTATTCTTCGGATGTGATTGACAAATACTACCAATCTTTTATACTATGACTATCTAGAGAGAATATACAGACCCTTTTATGCAAATTTCGTACAAAAATCTATTGCAATTTCTCTAAAATTTAACGCGAAACAAGATGGCGTCATGTTTTCAGTGCTTTTGTGACGTCATGCCATATGGACGAATAAGGTGACAGTGAGGTGTTTGGATGCAAGGTATGAATTTGCCTTTGAAATAAAAGTACAGGTTCACAATCTACATACCTGTGCCTCATTTCTGTTTGCTTCTCGCTGGTAATACCTTCCAACCATGCAAAATGTTCCCATGATGAGCAACATGTACAAAGCTGGGGAAACAAAACAACTATCACACACTGGAAGTACGCATGCAATCGGTGATCACTAAAAATATGTTTGATGCATGTGGTACCATCAAAATTAAACGACAATATAATAAATAAATGATTAAAGTACTAGAAATAGCGTAGACGTATAAAACATGACGTTTCGAGCATATACTCGTTATCAAGTCAAACATTAAGCTGATCACGTCAGCATTAAACATTCAATCAGTCAGTCAGTCAATCACTCAGTCTGTCAGCAATTTATAACATCAACCAATAGTTGATGAGTCAAAAATATTTTGGCATAACTTGCAATGGGTGAGTCAGAAAAAATGTTTGGACGTTTGAAATCCTGCAGCTCTCAAACCATTTATCCTATAAACTGATAATATCTGTGCAGCTAACATATTAACTTAGATAAGAAAAATTAGTTTGTCAAAATCGGTCCTACCCTTCTCAAATTACAAGCGACTTTATAAAAACGCTTCATCTCAAAATCCTTCAAAACAGGCCTAAAATCCTTGATCAAATTTGCTAGCAATATAGCCCCACAGCTATCATAATCACACTCTATCTGTGTGTCTATCTTGTCACTCAAACATTTACTAGGAATATAAAGAGGCTGCTGCGTAACGGTATACTCTTGGGACTGTCATTCAGCCCTTTCCCATCTATTTTCTATTTCCATGAGGCTGGATCGCAAGCAAATTTGATCAACGATTTTAGGCCCGTTTTGAAGGATCTTGAGATGAAGCATTTTTATAAAATAATGTGAGAACCGATTATGACAATCTATTTACTTATGACGATGAAGATTATATTTTATGATCAACAAAAATGACCTTTAACACTATGCTACTTACCAGGCACAATTCCATTTTTGAAAACCGATTTTCCTTTTTCCCCTTCATTGATAAACGATGCTACTCCTTCTTGTGGGCTGGATATCTTTTCTTTTTCCTGGGCTAAATCGTCTTTCGGCTCTACCTTCGAAGCTGCAGCGAAACCTGTGAATGAAAAGACGAGTTCAATGTCCCTTTTAGATTAGCTTAGCTTTCCAATCTATTTAGAAAAAAATCTGCCCGTAATATAAAAATATGAATTTGCACAATGCCACTACCGATATCATTATTCCAAGAATCCAAGCAAAAAGTTGCCGTGGTGCTAGGGCTTGGTAAAATTTGCCTTCAAATGTCAAACAGGCACCCTCCCAAAGTTGCATTTGTTGACAAATAAGCAACTTTTGCTAAGTAACGATGTCAATTACATTAAAAACTGATATTTGTAAAGCATTTGGCTGCGGTCATTTCAAACTGTGAACATTGCCTTACGAAAAAGATCTCAGTAGTCTCACTTCAAAGCCATTGTAAAGTCTTGTCTACCAGAAAAGCAACTTTTACAAAAACTTTTGCAAAATTCGATATCCGTTAAATTCGCAAAATTTGACACGCACAAAATTAGTACTTAATTAGTACTCGAAAGGAATTTTAGCTAATTTATTGTAATTCTAACCTTGAATTTTTGATATCTTGGTTATTTCCAAAATTATAGCGTTTTCTTTTTATGAAAAGAATTCAAGCTTAATTTTGAAAAAAATTGAAACCATTGTAAATTATAAATTAATCGAGGAGAAATGTAAAAATTTTCAAGAAAACTAAAGTTTATGAAGGTCTACATTATAGTGGAAAGAAAAAGTCTGTTGCTCTTTCGGTCCATGATTTACTGATGTCACAACATTAAGCGAGCTGAAAGATAAAACGGGTTGTAAGGCAGGGCATGAAAACTCACTCGACCATGTGACCGGGTGGTTGCAGGAAATTTTGATTCATTATATCCTGCAGGAAATTTTTCAACATATATCTTTTTTTCGTGTGTCGCTCCGATTCTCATTTTTTCAAAATAAGGAAAACAACTTACAGTACAAAGTCGAGCAAAAGTTATCTAACATGTATTGTATCTCAGTTACAGTTTGCATTCAAATTTTACACAACAAAGATGAGATCAGCAAAGAACTGGATTTTCCCACTACTTCTTAGAAATCATATTTAGTTTCTTTGTGTGGGGTCCCAGCTTCATCGGTCCCAACTTTATATGAAATTATTTTTCTCGATACCCTGTGTGCGTTTACAAAACCGGTTACATGCTATGTTATCGCATAGCTATCTTTGGACCTAATCTATTTTTAAGAAAGCTGGATATTTTCACTTTTCCATTCTTGCAGGAAATTTAAGCATCATATTTTTCTGTTCGCAGGAAGGAAAATATTTGTTCATTCCCTGCTGTAAGGGTTGTAAAATAAATAAGATATCAAAAAGACCAGGGTAGGATTATTGTAAAGTACCTAGAATTCCTTTCCAGCCATTCTATGCAAAGAGAGATGTAATAGTCATTTACACTATACTTTGTAAGGATTTGACGCCTATGATATAAAAGTAGTTCAAAACATACCAATGAGAATCATGACAATAATGAGTATCGAGTCATTCCTCTCTCTTGTCACAGTCCCTCCAGGAACAAAGTTATATGCCACAGTCCAAACCGACGCCAGAAGTAGTATGACAGTCACCAATAGACTAACAGTCAAAACCTTCCCTTTGCTGCATTTACTGGTTAGGTTTGCTAATGTTGGGAAAACTGATGTCGTGTAAAGTGCAAGGCCTAGGCCACCAATGAAGGCTAGCAGTGACGGTGCATGGAAAAGCATTAATGCAGAGAAACATCCAAAAATCCACCATAATGAAGATGAGACAAATAGTTTGTCGGACATAGTGATTCCGATTATCATAGCTGCTAATACAGCCGCCCTGTAAGACAAAATGATTTGTTCTTTAGCTTTCCGGAAAAAATAGTAATCCCCGTTTGAAAGGCTACGGTTCCAAGGATAGTAAAGCAATAATTTGGCAGATGCCCTTTTCAATAGCGGACATGTTCAATTAGATGTAAAAATTTACTTGGCTTAAAGGTGACCTGAAACGAAATTTTTTATTTGCGAAAGCCAATAGCTGGTTGAACAACGGAGAACGCCATTTTCAGTTTTTCCATGTCATGTTTCGTTTACGAGTTATTCCCCATTTTATGATTGCTGCTGATGACGTCATTTTGTTTACAAAAATGCTAGAAAACAATTGATATTGATAACGTTTCTCATAAAAAAGCCTGAAAAATGAAATGTTTGGCATTGGACTTTCTTGTCATGAGATATATGACATTTCTGAGCAATTTTCGTCTCAAAAACGTCTTCAGCAGCAGGTTTAATCGCAAACATAGTCAATGTCACCGATTTGTCTACTCTAGTTTCCTTGTAGATATGCGAACAAAATGACGTCATCACTTCAAGACATGAAACAGAGAATAACTCCGACACGAAATAAAATATCACAAAGCTTTAAATGGCATCACTAATCAAACCAGTTTGTCATTTCCCTTTTGCGAATAAAAATTTTCGTTTCAGGTCCACTTTAAATCAACGACTCTGTTCTGAAATTGTGAGGGATATTCTGGAAGATGCCTCTTCAAAAAACGTTAAAAGAACGGCTCAAAACAATGATCAAATTTCGTCGGTTTCCCTGCCTTAGAGTATTACAGTAAATTTTATCAAATTTCCACTGCTCAGCCCAATGTGACTTTACAGCAAGCACAACAACGGTTCATCATGAGACAAATAAATACACTGATGCAATCTAGATTAAACAATTTTGTCATACTTACCCTCCTGGAACAGGCATAACACTCCATGACGGGGCACCAGTACCAGTATATCTTGAAATGACGGACACTTCACCAAACAACCACTGTGCCAAGAACAACCATGATCCCATCCCCAAGGCAACGGTTATCCATGACAAAGTTGGTGTGTTTCTGACTCTTGCTACTTCGTCACTGTCCTTCTCGCTTATTTCCAGTATGAAAGTAGCTCTGTCTATTGCACATATAATACCAAGGGTGAAAATAACGATATTGGTCGCTGATGATGTCCAAATTGGATTCAGTGTTATGCAAAATATACGTAGAACTAATTTCAAGAAAAAGCCGATGACCATTCCACCAAACACAAATTCCCTAGAGTGAAACAATTAAATTATTAGATCATGAGAATTTATAAAACCGTCGAACACGAATGAAATTTTATAACAGGTGTCCCTAAAAAAGTATCCTGTTTGAAAAATCACTAAAATTTGATCAGTTTACCGATCTTTAAATTTGGGGACGACTGCACTTTAGCGGACCAGATTTATGTCATATCTCTCAGGAACGAATTTGACCAAATACCCTACCAACCCTAACTTACCCTAACTATCCCTAACTAACCCTAACTTAAACCCTAACTAACCCTAACTAAAACCCCTTTTCCAAGCCCTAGCCTGACCTTTACCCCGTGGTACATAACGTGGCGATATTGAAAGCTGGTCCGCTAAAATGCAGACCAGCCAAATTTTCTTTTTGTGTCGTTGGATCAATGACCAAAAAAATTTAATACCGGGTGAGTCAGAAAAAACGTGGGGCGTTTAGCAAGCCATATTTTGGTGAAAAACAAGTCAAATCAGGAGTGTTGAAGTTTGTATTGCAGAGGAAAGATTGAATTAGTTATAGAAATTTAGCTTGTTAAAATCGGTCATTTCTTTCCTTATTTATTTGCGATTTTGTGATATAGCCATTTTGGTGAAAAGTATCGCTAGTAAAATAACTTTCAGCTTGCTAACAATGACAATTTAAATACCTAGTCCCCAAGGGATACAACATAAATAACATTAGTTTTCCCTTTTGTTCCCTAACACAATGAACGCATTGTTTCAATTTTTGGTTGAGAAACAGTATGTTTGTCATGGTTTAGAAGGTCACGCGTACATAAATATGAATCTAATTGAAGGCCTATTTTAGCAAATCTTGCGAAACACCATTTTACTAAAATCGCTCGTAATTTTGGAACGGAAAGATTGATTTCGACCAAACAAATTTTCATATCCAAGTTAGCTTTTCTTCTATGCAATGAACTTTAAAGAAAGGAATTTGCAAATTAAACTGCATCAATAAAAATTGGCAAACACCCCACGTTTTTTTCCAGAATTCTCCCCTCTAGTTGCACGCCTGTGTAAACTCTTTCCAGTATCCTGATCAGCATCAATGCTGGGAACAATTGCCCTGATAATCTCAATAAAATCTTACCTGTATGCTTTTGACTTGTGCCACCAAGCTGCACTTAACCAAAGCATAGCAAAGAAATTAGCGAATGATATGATGAGCAGTCTGGAAAATGCAGAAGGAGCATGATAGCAGAGAACACCACATACTGTGAGAGCTTGGGTCGTTATCATCCCATATCTACTGGAAATGATTCTGTCGACGAATGGAATTAGAGTAAAGATGGGTGATAGAAGAAGAATTGCAAATGCTTCATATCCAGATATTTCTAGCAAGTTTAATGGGAAGAACCAGATGGTTGGAGCCAGGCTGAAGAATGTCGACCACCAAATATATCCTAAAAAGATGAAAAGAATATCAAATAAATTACACTTCCTGTGTATGTGTGTATGTATATTTGCCACAAAAAAATATAATATGTACAATGATTAAAATGTAAAAATAGATACAATACTATTTTAATACAATGTTAATAAATACATGTAAAACACCCCTAATAACAGTGGCAGGGATACCATTAAAAGGTCATATTGACCTTATTTCCATAATGGTCCCCTTAAAGGTGGTTGGATAAACGGAAAATGCGAAATAGTTGGAGGAGAGAAAGAAAAAACAAAGGTATAGATTTTTATGCACTTTTGGATAAAACATAATTTGGTAAGGCCGGATCATGAGTGCGAGACAGGGCGTAAGTTCTTAGTCATCTTCCTCTCTCTGTTTATTTTGGGGAACAATACAAGATCCTTTATGAATCTTACCATATGGACATGGCTAAAATGGCATGTTCAACTGAAAATGTTTTCTGTCTTTCTAAATCGATTCGCATATAAGGGCATGCTCCTATAGGATCTCTATCCATGTCTATGCTAGCGAAGAAGTGTTTATTCGACACTATTTAGTGAGAATTAATAAAATCAGTATCAATAATGCAATCATCTTGAACTTTTGTAACTTTTCTCAAAGTAAGTCGCATTTAAGAGCACTCTACCCTTCTAAAGGTAAAATGAACTTAACGGCATCCAATTCAATTTAGGCCAATCATTTCGAAAATTTAACCTCCCTACTCTAGGGGGAGCACCTGTTTTCATCGCAGTTACCACTATTGATAGAATTCAATTCAATTAAAAGTTCAAAAAATATTGCTGTTGTTGCGATAACTGGGACTATGTACTGTAGCAAGTCTAGACTTATTACATCATCGTAGTTTCGCTCCTTGGCTAAACTGATACATCACCACAACTACGACTCATGATCTAACTGTAAGTTGAGACGACCACTTCTATGGCCTAAGCTATCTCATCAAAAACACTGATGCTAAAACGCTTCAAAATTCAGGGTTCCAGGACTTGAACAAAAAAACTAGCAAATAGTTTAAATACTTGAACTTTTCGGCAATAGTCTTCCTGTTTAAAGACAAATGAGATCCACCAAATCTGCTTGAAGCTGCGAGAGTCAATGTCAATCGGCATTGGTGTCATGATAACTTGATCAAGCAATCAGAGTGCGTTATTTGAGTGCTATTCGCCCATATTTGGCTCTCAACATACTCTTGACTGCAAATGCTGCTCTCTGATTTGTGAGTCAAAAAAGTGGCTCGGCTTGCTGCCTCAACGAATAGTTAGATTATAAAACTATATTATTTATTTATTTATTTATTTATTTATTTATTTATTTATTTATTTATTTATTTATTTATTTATTTATTATTTATTTAAATGCAAATGCACTACCTCCATATGAGGTATATGGCAGCAATACAAAATAACGCAACACGAACAATAATTATTACTAAAACTAACATAACTAAATTACAAGAATCAAAGAAAACAAACAGTAACAGTAATGCAAGGGGGCAGCAAGGCCTTTAGGAACCTATAGCAAGTCTAGTTTTTCACCCAGCTTGTGCTTGTAAAGCCTAATTCCCACTGTGTGATGAACATTGATTGCAGGTGACAAGGCCTTGTCACATAAATTTTCATTGCTTTCCTTTTCTCTTTTGCCTCGTCATGCAATGGGAAGGATCACCAATAGTTCACATGCAATGAAAGTTCATCGCACAGTGGGAACGACATGGCAATGAGACTTTCACACTCATCACTAAGAAAATAAAGTTCATCACAACTTTAACAAAGAAGTTTGGTTATTTGGAAGCAGCATTCCCTTGATAATTACACCAAAAGTAAGCCTGGAGTCAAAGCGATGAATACAAAAAAGTTTTGATATTCATCACTTTTGTCATCACTTTAATTTTATAGCGATGAGGGTAAAAATCTCATTGCGATGTTGTTCCCACTGTGTTATGAACTTACATCGCATTTAAAAAACTGGCGATGAGGAAAGCGATGATAGTTCATCGCACAGTGGGCACTCATCAGCCTTAAAGCTCCTAAGACAAAATCTCACACATCTTTACTATTACTGTATATCTGTTCCATCTCAGTAGAGATAAGCTAAATTTGCAAGCTCCGCGTTCATTGTGATTACACCTATACAGGAACGCCGGAGATGGGGGTGCGTGGGGGTGACCGCCCTTCCTGCCCTCTCAAAAATGGCCTAAATATGTTATTTTCCTATTGTTATATCTTATTTCCCCATTGTTTTGCCCTCAAACTTGCAGTTTTGCCCCCCTAAAAATGTGCCTGTCCGGCGTCCCTGCACCTATATATGATGTACACTTTAGTAAGCCTTTTAACAGCAGCAGATTGACTTACCCAGTATTACTTCTGGCATCAAATGCCTCCAGACAGCTGCATCTAGAACAAAACGATCTTTTCTTCCTCTTCTTTCTTCAGCACTAACATTCCCAACATTGTCAACATCACCTCCAAATTTTCCTCTCTTACGGATTGAAGTCATGGCTTTCCTGTAAATGAACACATAATGTAAAATCAACCAATTGTGCTTATCAAGACCTGGGCCACCAGCATCCACCAGAGTCCTGATGGTAGTGGAAAAACTTAGGGGCAACTCGTAAAACTTAGACAAATTGTGGATCAATTCAATCAAAATTTCCCCCAAATTGAGCATGGAAAATCTCCTGTGCACATGGTAAGATTTCCGGTCCCAAACTTGGTGTACAGTGGTGTACTTCTCCATTATTTGCCAGACCGCCAACTTTGTCTCTCGCGCAGAAGTTTTTCCATGCACACTTCAAATCTTCAACCGCACCAACGCTATTTCAATCAATTTCATGCATGCAGTTTTCGATAAGATCTGGAATTTACCAAGAAATTTAAGTATTTCGCAAACAGTTAACCAATTACAAAATAGTTTTGAAAGCTCATCCCACATGAGCATTAATCCTTTGTAAAAGAAATCTTCCACATGCACTTTGCAAAGTTAGCGAATTGGATTAATTGTACCCACAGGTTGCATTCTGGGCTAGAGTAGTTTCGGGTATTGTAGGCCGTCGGGTATTTTGGCACATTTTTCAGAAAATGAAGCTTAGGGGCCTGAAGATGAGAAAAAATCTTATCAATTTCACTTGATGCAAGTCTTCAAACCTCTTTCGCCATATTTTTGTTGATGTTGGGCTGCTGCAGCATTTTGTGTACTCTCCATATCGCTGATAATGAAGTGAAGGACGTCAGGCGAAGGTTATTTCTGGCCACCATTTTCTTGAGATATCTCACCTATTAACCAGTACACAAACAATAGAAATAGCTTGTTCCGAAGCTAGCTGTTCCGAAATACCCAACAGTGTTCCATAATGCCCAACTCAACCAGGCTCAATTTTTTGTCTCATTTATTAACAACTAAACTTTCAGAAATAGAATGTATTGGTGAAACATTGGAGCATTCTTAGGCCTAATTGTTAATACCAAGTGTGGCGAAACATGTCTTGAATTAAGCTGATAATCTAAATTTTTTCGTTAAGTGTTCCATAATACCCGAAACTACTCTAGCTATGCCAACTCATCATAGATCTTAGGCATGCAGAAAGCTCCATTGTTTTCTATTGCTGCTTAGCATAAATGCCTGAAAACTTGGCCTGCATTTATCGTGGAATGCAATGCCCTCTCTGGCAGTGGTGGTTTACTTGTGTTGTCTGGATCATATTAAGGCCCTTATTATTGGAATCAATAAATGTGATGGGCCTATATTTTAGGCACGTTTTTAAGCTTCTTTCTTGAGGCGACCGAATCTGACATCAATTTGTGCTTTGTATAATGATCTGACTGCTACTGAATATAAACAATTGTTGCAAACTTACCCAGCAATCAAATTTTGCAGTAGCCTCCTCAACTTGCAGCAGTTTTAGTTGGCTCTTCCCGCCTCAAGGAAAGAACGCTTGTATCCTTCCTTCTTGGTTCCCTGTGTGTGAAAACAAGAAATTAGTGGCAACATAGTCATGGTGGCAATGTGGCTCTCCAAGACAAATTGCGTTGTCATAAGCAGATTTAAGTGATTTTTTGATCGCTCATGATTGATCGGCTAAGCCGCGATGCTACTTCCACACTATACAACGTAGCGATCCTACGTTAAGACACCACGCCACGTCTACGACATAAAACCACGCTACGATGAAACGACGCTATAAAATGAAACCACGCTAACGCAATGCAAAACCTGTTGCAAGCCGCGAAAAAAGAGCACGGAATCAATTTGATCAATATGGGAAAGTAATTAATAATTTCACTTCTTTACAGCTCAAACGAAAATTCTCAATACATGCAAACAAAACAATCCCAGATGCTACAAAGATAAGTTTTTTATTTCTGAGGCAAGAAAGTTCTTAATCATACTCAAGTTTCTTCGCAACATCAATACATACATACATTCGAAGATGATGCAAACAACTTTTTTCGCTGTATTTTAGAGTACATCTGTTCGAAATCGATCCCGTTTTGATGATTTTTGACAGGTTAAAGTAAATAACCCGAGTTAAAAGGTGAGATCTCATAGGTTTATAAATAGCATATTGTATTTGATAATCCAAAGCGTAGCGTGGTCGAAGAAAGCAAAGCAAAAGAAAACAATGGCGTGTTTAGGTTTTTCTTCGTCCCATAAAGGTCTGTCTCACTTCATGAACTCCTTACTTTAGCCAATTTTAGATACCAAGAAAACTAGCAAAGACTAATAGCAATATAGGGCACTCATTTCTTTACAAACAATTTTTCAATTCATTTTTTTGAGCCTAATACTGTATTTTATACAGCGTATTTTCATGGTTCACTTGTTTGGGCTCGGGGGGGTACATAACATGTTGAGGGTACGGATATGTGCCGCCCATATGGGTGGGTGGGTTTTTGGCCGAAAATTCTTTAAACAAGGGTCATTTTTCGGCAGATTTTCCTTAAACATGGGTCGGTTTGGCTGAAATCGGCAAAAAAAAACTAGTTAAAATGGGTAGTTTTCGCCAAAATTCATCATAAAAGTGGGTACGATGGCAAATTTTGGCAATTAGAAGTGGGTAGCTTTCTGAAAACCGGGCGGCAGACCCCCGTCCATCCTAAAGTCGTGTACCCCCCCCCGGGTGTTTGGGTCACCAGATACAAGGTTAGAAAGCGAGCAAATGACACAACAAACTTAGCGCCTAATTCATGATCTTCTTCAATGGACTCATCTTACATAAATATACAGAGATAAAAATACAACGAGAATTCTACAACATCAAAATATATTATGTTCTAATTTTACAAAAATATATACATACACTTTATGAAGATATCTACAATGCGTCCCTTTGTATGAAGGCAAGTAATTTTTAGTATGTTTCAACAAGAAAATCGAGGCTATCTATTCCATAGACCAATCTCAGTGGCGGCGCCACGGGGGGGACTGGGGGGGACTCGTCCCCCCCCCCC
>REGM01000084.1:654267-730673 GCA_004194415.1 Aurelia aurita | reverse complement strand
TTTGAAGAACAACAGTGAATCGCCAAAAAGTATCGTCCCAAAAGTTCAATTTCCCAAATTCTGAGACAGTAAAAACCAGCGTATAAGAACCTACAATTTTGCAAGTCAGCCTGTGTTGTTAAACAATGAATACAATGGATTGATTCTTATAAAATGGTAGTCTAACTGGACAATTTCAGCCTGCAGGTTCTTAATCCACTAGGTTCTTATACGCGGGGTTTTACTATATTCTAAAACTATTGAATAACGTACAACTCATTTCTCCCTAAAATAACTATTGTCTGACACGGTGGACAGAAGGATTTGTCGAACGTTGCGAGGTGTTGAACGGTCAAACCACTCAATAACTTTACCCATCTTTATCTTGCGCACGCTCCTTGACAAGTAAAATGTGGTAACAATGAAGCATTAATGGTGTGAGAAATTGTAGACCTTGAAATTGATATCAACAACATTTTTTCTCATCCGTTCTGTCTGAAAAATGTAAACAAATCTTCACAGTAAGCCCTACAATTCATCAGAAATGGTTCCAATTTTCTTCGTGAAGATATTTTGTCCCAAACTAACTCATCTCATAGCTTTAAATGGAAACACTCCAGAATCATTATATTTGTAAAAAACCATACCATAATTCCATTAGTTTTCGATCCTGAACTTCGACTAAATGTTCTTCTGATCAAGTCGCATGCTTTGTAAAAATTCTCCAAAACATCTTTGTTGATAATGTCAGAGCAGCTTACAGCAGGGCAAAGTAGAATTCCTTTGGCTCTGTCACAACTTGTATAGTAGAATAAGGTGTTTGGTTCACCTGCTGTCAACCTAGAAGAGAAGGAAAATCTCATTTCAGGGACGCTAAAATCTCATTTCAGGGGAGCTTAAGACTTTTCATTGGCTTTGAAAAGAACTGCCATCCAGTGGCGGCGCCAGCCGCAAAAAAGTGGAGGGGAGAAAGGAAAATGGGGGTGTGGGGGCGTAGCCCCCAAGAAAAAATTTCAGGGCCACGCCCTTTTATACTCAGGAAACGCCTTTATTACCCTCCGGAAACACCCTTATTTGTCAATCAAACTCTAGAGATAACTACTTAACCCCTCCTTAGATATTTCCTCAACGGATTTAGACGAATTGGAAAACTGACCTCGAAGAAAAGTGGGGGGGAACTTGTACCATAGGTTGCGGTTTTTAAGATTAAATTAGCCGCGATGTTTTCACAGCCGCTTCCTGTTATTTAGTAGCCACTCGACGGTTGACCCAGCAGACGCTGCGTGTGACAGATTGACATGACCTGGAGCCATTATGCCACTCAAACGGAAACTCCTCCAACAGAATAGCGTCTGCTGGGTCAACCGTCGAGTGGCTACTAAATAACAGGAAGCCGCTGTGGAAACATCGCGGCTAAGTTAATCTTAAAAGCCGCAACCTATGACCACAACATTTTCCAAACAAAATTTCGAATTTTTCCTACAGCCCGTGGTCGCACACTCTTACTACTCAAAACTTGGAAGAGTGCTTCCCGGGTACTTTTAATTAATTAAAGGAAACTTGAGCATTCAAAATGTATACTGAACTCAAGAAAATTCGTCCGAAACTACGTAGCTCTTTCACGGCGTATTCTTTTGGGCATCTAAGCCTTGGAAACCTTTAGAAAACAATAGCCTTCAAAGACAAGTCTCCAAAAGAGTGCACTTTCTGAAACAGTACAGTTGGCAGACATGGCAGAGCAAAATGCAAGAGGAATGAACATATTCTGAATCTGAAAAGGAAAATTTCTACAGTTTCTTTATTCAATTTCCATTCCGTTTTCCAATAAACTTTAAATTTTTATTCGAGGAACAATTCTTGTGACCTTCCGAAAGTTTAGCAGCTTCGGAACTCTAACGCCTCGGAACTCTAACATTTTCAGTCAAGACGCGACAAAATCTCTCAGAATTCTGTTAAGGTCAGAGAATAAAACTTTGAAGAAAATTAGTTTATGACTATAAAATCTGCAGTTTTTGGAACAGTTTAGTGTCGTCCAAATTCTGTCACCGTTTTAAGAACGTACCCAAAGGAATATGCCCTTGATTTACAAGTCTTGCCAAAAAGTCATAAAGAGAAATGTTCTTACTGTGTCGACAGCATAGACGTGTTTTCACCATTGACTGGAGGATTGTTTTTAAAAGGGCTGGATGATGATGCTGATAAATTAGAAACACTCATTCGAATGCTGCTGTTGTTGCTGCCACTGTCATCTGATGTTTTCGATTCACTTGAACGGGATGGAAACGGCGATGATAATTTGTGCGAGTTTCCTCTTGGACTTTCCTCTCCTCGCACTAGAAGAAAAAGAATGTGCTCAGAATTACATTAATATAATACGCCTATAAAACCCAAAAACAACGGATATTACACAGTAAAGTTAGTTTTATGGTCTTGACTTCTTTTGTCTCCTTCTCTCTCTGCGGCTCTCGTCCTCCTTTACTCTTTTTATGTCATGACTTTCACAAACAGTGCGAATTAGCCTTCTCCATTCTTGCCTATTATCCACAACAGTCTTCCATAGATCTAAAACATGACCACACTTCAAAGCATTTATGCAAGTATCCTTAAATCTTAGATAAGGTCGACCAACAGGTCGAGATCCATGAAATAATTCACTGTGTAAGAGTGCCTTGACTGGTCTATTATCATCCATTCTGCAAATATGGCCAAGCCAGCGCAAACGATTTCCCACTAACTTCAATTCGATGTCTTCAACACCCGCACGCCTTAGGACCTCCTCATTGCTGACGAAATGATCCCACTTGATCTTCAAAATAAGACGTAGATGTCGTTGCTTCAGTAGACGTAGAATTACATTGTACACAGAAATAACACTATTAATCAATATCCCTTAAGCATAATTTCCAATGATAGGAAAAATCTGGTAATAATTTCCATTGATTGCAAGAGCGATTCCACCTTTGAATGTGTTTCTCTTTTCGAGCGACATCGTTTCTCCGCAAGCCAATCAGATGGCTGTAAAATGTGTATTGAGTGGCCGCTATAAATAGGCAAAAGAAAACGCCTTCACACGCATTGTTTCTTTAGCTACAAAATGAAACGGCACGTGCCAGGAGTATCGAATACAATAGGCTATTTGTGCCACTTCGCCTGGGTCCATTTATTCGAGATGGGGGGGGGGCCTGTTCGAGAATTTACGGTAGAGTTAGATGGCGCAAGGGGGAGCAATCTTTGGTGGCAAAGAGAACCTCACTTAAAGGAGGCTAAGACATCATTGCATTTCTGTTCTGGCTTACTAATTTTAGGCTGCCCAATTTACTAAAAAACTCACCAAGTGCTTTTAAACTGTCAATTGATGGACTATTCTGCATTCCCATTGTTTCCAGATGTGCTGGCAATTTCCGTAATGTTATTTCTAGCGGTGCATTTGATTGATTTTGACGAGAGCTGCTAACATCACTTAAAGATGAAATCGCCGGAACCGAGGGGCCACGGAGTCTGGAAAATTAAGAGAGAAATAAGAATCAGTTTTATTGGACTGCAAAGATCAGTTTCGACTTGACTGAATTATTGAGCGAAATCACAGGCGAATTTTTCCCCACAGTCTATATTTGAAGTAATTCAGCAAGAATGGAACTCTCCAAAAATACGTCATTTCTAAGGAAGCTTTTTCCTCCCTTTATGAATAATAAGCATTCGCTCTTGTGATGTATGAAGTTTTTCAATAGTAAGCTACGATCTACTTTTATCCCAGCTCTCACCGGCTTCTTTTCTGGAAAATAAAAATCTCCTACAGATTTCGCCAACAAATTGACCTGAGGAGATACCAGTCTTTAATGGTTAAAACTACCGGGCAAATCGGTAAGGAACTAGAAGAAACTAATGCGAAGCAAGGAATAGAAAATGACCAGCTAAACTTGTCTTATTCCATGGGATATGAAATCTGCTGCAGTAAAAATCCGCATATAAGAACCTTCCTCGTCTAAGAACATACATCCTGAAATCTTAAATATTTACTCTTTCATGTAAGAACCTTTTCACGCTGGTTTTGTATAGGTTTTAATTTGAAGAACAAACGCATTGACATAATTTTCCGCTGTGACAATCTGAAACATTATTTGATTATTGCATAAAATAGAAAATTTCAATATTGCTTTTCAATCATCTAAAAGGCCGAAACAAGTCTGATTCCACCACATTGCCAATGTTCCATCCTCCATGACAGTAGTTTGATTCTAAACAAGAGCCATTTTTAAAACTGCAAACAAAGAAACATTGCCTTTTTGAGAAAAATAAAGAACCTAATCTAAGAACCTACAGCCTGATTTCATGAATGTTATCGTTTACACAAGAACAAAAACAGCTTGGGTTGAAAAGGTAAGTTCTTAGATATATGCGGGTTTTTACTGTAGTCGAATGTTTCAGATTTCTGAAAAAAATTTCCGCAAAATTTCTCATGGCTGGATTCTATTTTCTATTTTATTCTATTTTAATTTGTTTATACACGGTATTTTAATGTATTTTAATTTGTCAGTCCGATTGGATTGCTTTTCAGGGGGCCGATGCAGTCTATCTGACTATAGGCCAAATGTTGGAATGTTTGCGCCAAAACTTTATTTACAATATCGAAATGTAATGTAACATAAAACTTACTTTGCTTCACAAATTGTCTCAAAATCAAGTGCTTCTTGTATATATGCTAATATTGACGCGGCTGTATCAACATAATAAGGATGAGGTCCTGGACTTCCTTCTGGTCTAGAAAATTAATGAGAAAAGGGCGCCGTCATTTAATGAAGGTAGACAGCTTGGAGAGATCTTACGAAAATCAAGAGCTGTATTTCAAACAAAATTAATTTTGGGCTCTTTGCAACTAAAAAAACTCATTAAATCACATGAATAAAATGCAATTAACACATCAAATGCATGTGTCTAAAGAAATATATTCTAATAAAACAAAACAAAACTTACGTTGACGAAGCTCCACCAGCTTCTAACAGCATAGCCAGTAAGCTGTGTTTCTGTATTGATAATAAAAAGAGTACGGCATTAGTAAATTGCTGGCATCTTCTTAGGGGCTGATTATATGAGAGTTTTCAGCCCGTTTATAACTTTAACCGGGCTGAAATTTGGATCGATTATATGGTGGTTTCAACCAAGGCTGAAATCCATATTTTGCACGTGAAATCATTTCAAAATCATTTTAAAATTACATGCGCATGCTCCAGTAATTTCAGCCCGGTTAAACATTATGATTTGCGATTATATGGAATTTGTCAACCTGTTTGGTCGAGCTAAAATTCCTAGCCCGTTTGTTAAAAGCGGGCTGAAATTTCAGCTCGGCAAACTGGGCTGAAACTTTTATCATGTAATCGCAACTTTATTTTTACAACACTTTGACCGCAACACCAGGCTGACTTTTCAGCCCCGCTAAAGTTACAAACGGGCTGAAAACTCTCATATAATCAGGCCCTTAGTAAGACAATCGTTTGATAGCATTTTGAAACTAATATTTCAATGGACTTTATATCTTCTTGCAGACTATTCCAAAATGAGAGCATCTTTGCAGGCCTTCTACAAACCAAATGTATAAATGAAGGAAGCTGCTAAAGGCACAGCTGTACAGTTCATGGGTCTGAACGAAAGCAGTTCTTTTTTGCTGAAAAGTCTTTAATTGGAGCAAATATTTTAAAAATAGAAATGAGTATTTTGTTCTAGACAATTTCTTTAGTGAAATTTAAAGTTATAATAAAGGCACTTTCTCTGGAAGAAGTAAATTGATTAATACCCCATTCACATTTGCAAGTTACACCAGCTTAAACTAAACCAGGTTATCAAATGTTGCGTTCTAATTGGTCAATCCAACAAATCGAATTCATTTGATTGGCTGAAATCTAACCTGGGTTAGATAAAGCTAGTTTAACTGTGTCAGTGTGAATGGGGTATAAGAAACACCCAAAAGGTATACAAGTATATGTACCTGGGCGACTGCTAGAAGAAACCATCTGCCAGAAGGCTCATCAAAACATTCTTTATTTGATGACTGCGAGGTTCTTCTTCGTACTGGATACACCTTACAAGATACAAGAAACATTTAGTAAATCCCATCATTAATATTTGGAGAAAAAAGACATTTCTAAATATAATGCGAAATTTTCTCGTGATTGCCGGATTTTCTAATGAAATAAAACAACAGTTTGATCACTCACACTGGATCCTATAAATGATATTGAATGAAATTCGTGGTTACTCCAGGAACTTACATTGTTGGCAAATCCTAAAAGATTTCGACACATCATGTTGCTTTGCATAGGGCTCTTTATTTGAAACAAAATGGAACATTCGAAATAATAGACCTTATGGAATCTTTCACAATTTCACGATATGAAATATTTGGTTCCGGGCGTACTCTCCTTCGCGAGGTTTCTTTTGAAAAATTACGGACCACGGAATCACGGACCACGGAACTGCGGATCACAGAACTGCGGAGCATATAAAGAAACCTCGCGAAGGAGAGTATTCCGGGCGCGAAATATATAGGCCGTATGCAACTTTTCATATTCTCGGGTTCCGTAATAATGGTTTCATGAGCATTTAAAAATTTCGATTTTATAAGAGATTTGACTGTGAACAAATCGTTTGGGGTGTAACTTTACACCCCAAGCATTTTTCACGGTCAAATCCTTTATAACATTTGCAAGTTTACATCTTCATAACAGCAACATTCCAAACGCTATGAATATGAAAAATTTGACATAGACTAAAGTTTAGCCGCTAAATCTTAATCTGGGGCAAAAAGTCTTATCGTGAAAGCTTGAAAAATTCCATAATGGCAGCTATTCATTAAATTGGTGTATTTGAAAACAATCAAAAGATGTCAAAAAAGTTCACGTAGAATCACACCAATGAACCCAAAGTTTTAGAGTCTGTGCTACGCATTACAGTTTAAAGTTACCAAAAATCAGAACTGAATATGCCCGCAAATCTTTTTATTACGCTGGAGCAAAGATCTACAACGAACTGCCTCAAAAATCAGAAAGATTACAAATGCTACTGAATATGAGAAAAGCCTCAAAGACTATTTTAGTTAAATCGAACACTTTAATCAGCTCAAGGAACCATTGTAAATATTTGTAACATTTTATTTCATTGAAAAAATTGTAATAGGAACTTTTTAATAACTTTCAGTTGATTTACTTTTAACAGGACACACGTTGATAACAGCGATGATTCGCTGAAGTGTTTTTATCCTGTATAATTATTCGTATATTATTATTCTTATTATTATTATTCTCTTACACTTTTTAGTGTAATTCAAACAGTTAATTCTCATCGCTGCGTACTGGCTGGCACGTCAAATCAAAAGCAACAGAAGATATCCTTACAAAATCTGTCCTTGTTCTGCTCAAAAGTAAAATGATGAAGATAAAAAGGTGTATCCAATCACTGTTATGTCGCAATTGAAAACTCATAAATATTCTGATGGCCATAAAAGCTTGCACTGGCTGTGACCTTGTGGAAACACATGAATATAATGGGGCGTGTTCTTTTAATCTCTCCATTAGATCATGAAGATCCAGCAGACAGTTGGAAAGATACATTTGAAAGTCTAGATTTCTCCAAGATTAATTTTTTGGAAACATTATGGAAATCTGAGAACCAGTACCATGACCTAGATTATATCCAGAGAAAAACAAGTGACAATCCGTTATAAATTAAGGACAGGCATTTCCAGTTAGTGACAAATCCAGTGCAAACCTCCAACAACCCTTAAGATGGATCTGCACTTAAGGTGGCTCACTACCAAAATTACTTAAATTTGTAGACCAGCGATAAGGTGGCTCACTACTACTTAAAAATAAGTTCAAAACACATAAACAATAGGTTAAGGTGGCTCACTACTGATAAAAATTTTACACTGATCCACAGTTGGTGCCCTATCGCCTGCGCGCAGCAGGAGTTGAGGCTGCGCACAGGCTAAGGTACCCTATCGCTCATAGTTTAGAGACAAGTTTGTCTTCTCTTTAGCTAAATAAAAATTACTCGTGCGATCGTGCGTCTTTTTATCCTCAAAATTATTCAAACTTTATAAAAGCTCACCGTGTAGCTAATGATGAGACAAGCTTTTTGTTAAATGGGGAAATCGCAAACGAGGCAGCCTGCTTTGTGAGAAAACAAATATGGCCGCTGCAAATTCGAACTAGAAAATGCTGACAAGACGGGGGAAAACAAATTGAGACAGCAATAAAAACACAGGTATGAGAATAAATATTTTGTTTCCTACAACCCATGGACGAATGCTCCACAGCGATATCTTAGTAAAAAATTCTACACTGGGAGCTTTAACATTGGTGTATTTAGTAGTGATGTGTTATAGTTACGCATCAGCTAACCGAAAGTTTACGCAAACTGGAAAAATTGAATTTGTGTTTCTTTGTTATATTCAATAAAAAATTTTACAATACAAGATACTATTAACGCCACTTACAAACTACTTTACGAAACTACAAGGACGCTACCACGGAGAGAATACGGCTATGACTACCTCGTGGTCATTACATAGAAAACTAAAAGTCTGTCTCAATTAGATGTCACGTGAAAATGTCTGCGAATAAAACAATTGAAGTGATTTTGCATGAGCAATTTTGCGTTGTCCATGCAAATTGAAAACTGCTACCCCTCCTAAAAATATGCATCGTACTAACCTCTTTCCAAACAACCAATTGGCTGACACGTTGCTCCTCCGTCATGGCCAGTAAGCAGTGGTGTTTACAGAATACAATGCAATCCACTAGGTCATCATCTGGTAGATGATTACATACCATGTGACCCTGTGATAAAAGGAGAATGATTGTACGTACTGTTTTACAAGAGATTCTTTTCTAATTTCTTAGGCTGAAGTTTCTCTATTCGTTATTTTCATTTATATAATTGTAATACCGGGTGTCCCAAAAAAGTACTCCTGTGTGAAACATCCTCAAAATTTGATTACATGGCAGATCTTTAAATTTCTTTTTTTTGGCAAGTAGATAAAAGACCAAATTATTTTCCCAGGTATAGCTGATCTTGTGATCGGTTTAAAAATTAGCAAACTTAGCTCTTTTTAGGGCTGCCTGGTTTTGAAGCATGCTGCAAAAAGCACTGATGATTACCAGAATAATTTCTTTTGTACACTAAGCTTCTAGTTTGGTCATAAATGTCATAACGAAACGAAAACTATCATTGTAGACTTGCAGGATAATGAAAAATCTCAAATAATGGCTCTTTGGCAAGATTTACGATGTTACTTTTAAAGAGTATAGCTCAGAATAAGGGTTTTAAACTTGTCATTTTATACTCTTTAAGTAGTGAAATGAAAAATGTTATCATCTTTAAATATATTTGGATCATTAACAAAAGAGATCAAAAAGATAATTTTATGCTAGGTTTGATAATCGAGTTTTGGTGATTTTTTAAACGGGACTACTTTTTTAGGACACCCACGCGGTACAATTAGGGCTGATCAACCTTCAGCAAAACCCTTTTCGGTTCGATGGGCCCTTATGAGTCATTATGTTTCATGAAAGGAAGTATGGAGGCCTATGGAAGGAAATGTCTAAAACTTTGACAAACGTTAAAGGCACAATCAATTCTAAATAGATTGAAGAAAATTCACAAGATTGTGCAAGAAAACGTACGTTTATGAGGGCTACAATATGGTAGTAAGAAAAGTTTTCATCTTCTATGGCTAACGATTTACCAATTTGATGACTTCGCAACTTCAAAATTAGCACAAATACAAAACCACTGTAATTCTGACAACAATGATGATCTAAAAATGCTCTTCCTGGAATTATGGCAAATTATCTAGACTTCCCTTCGAGAGATTCGTTTAAAAGAAAAGGGCAATGACCTTTTGCACGATTGATTTTAAAGTTTTGCGGAGAATTGCAGCCTATGCTACAGAGCGTAATGCATGTTGGCCTAGGAGGTAAGTTGGCCTAGTGGTTAGCGCTCTTGCCTTCTGTGAGGAAGGTCGCGAGTTCGAGCCCTTGGCTGGCCGTCTAGGGAAGTATCACCGCTGATCCTAAAAAGTTATGTATGCTTCATTCTTCGGACAAAAGCTTAAAGTCCTTGGGAGTACTTGCCAGAAGGGGTGGTCTGGTCGGCTTCAGTAATGAGCCCCTTGCGGGCGCATCGACCAGACGATATACTAAAAAAAGAGCAATCTTAAGCCAGGGAGCGACGAAACAGTTACATACCTTATAGAAAAGACACGATCCAAGTATTGTGTATAATCTTCGATGTGGAAAGAAGTCATCAGACTAAAGGAAACAGAAATTAATCACAATAAGAAATCATGCAATGATGCAGAGTGGTGTCGCCCTACTGGAACGCTTTTGAAAGGAACGCAGATTTTCACAGTTTTAATCAAACTTTTTATTTAAAGCTTACGACGAGTATGATCATCTACCATTCCTCTCCCTTGCATGTTAATTTCGTGATTAATTGTGATGTCGTCTTGCCATAGTATCAATGTTAATACCGAGATGTATGAGCAGCCTAATTTAAAAAAGTCACCCCTTTCGGAACCTATAAAGTTACTAAGACATATCAGGAGAGTACTCTTTTGNTGTTGGCCTAGGAGGTAAGTTGGCCTAGTGGTTAGCGCTCTTGCCTTCTGTGAGGAAGGTCGCGAGTTCGAGCCCTTGGCTGGCCGTCTAGGGAAGTATCACCGCTGATCCTAAAAAGTTATGTATGCTTCATTCTTCGGACAAAAGCTTAAAGTCCTTGGGAGTACTTGCCAGTAGGGGTGGTCTGGTCGGCTTCAGTAATGAGCCCCTTGCGGGCGCATCGACCAGACGATATACTAGAAAAAGAGCAATCTTAAACCAGGGAGCGACGAAACAGTTACTTACCTTATAGAAAAGACACGATCCAAGTATTGTGTATAATCTTCGATGTGGAAAGAAGTCATCAGACTAAAGGAAACAGAAATTAATCACAAAGTGGTGTCGCCCTACTGGAACGCTTTTGAAAGGAACGCAGATTTTCACAGTTTTAATCAAACTTTTTATTTAAAGCTTACGACGAGTATGATCATCTACCATTCCTCTCCCTTGCATGATAAGTCTCGTGATTAATTGTGATGTCGTCTTGCCATAGTATCAATGTTAATACCGAGATGTATGAGCAGCCTAATTTTAAAAAGTCACCCCTTTCGGAACCTATAAAGTTACTAAGACAGATCAGGAGAGTACTCTTTTGAGTCTGGAATAAACGGGGTGGGTGGAAAATTTCCTGTAATCAGGCGAAACGCACAAGTTGTTTTGACTGTAAAAAATATCGAAAATAATTTGAATCATAAAATACTATTTAAAACGATAAATACAGCTCGAGTCACATTTCAGGAAACTTGATTTCAACATGCTTCACATTTTAAGAAGCTAAATATTAACAAATTTGGACTAAGGATTTTCTGGGTAGCTTTTTCAAAAACTAATAAACGGGGGGTCGGGGGTCGGGGGTCGGGGGTCGGGGGTCGGGGGTCGGGGGTGGGGGATGGGGGATGGGGGATTAGGGGCGTGAGGACGCCTACATTTTTAGGGGACCAGTTTTATGTCATATCTTTCAGGAAGGTATTTGACCAAATACCCTACTAACCTCAACTAACCCTAACTTACCCAAGCTAGCCCCAACTTACCCTAAAAACCCCATTTCCAAAACCTAACCCTGACCCTAACCCTTACCCCATGACAAATAACGTACCGATATTGAAATCTGGTCCGCCAAAGTGCAGACTAGCCGGGACTCGAGAACAATGACATTTGGTAGAATTTGAAATATAAGAGAGTTGTAATATGAGACTTACATATTCTCCGTAATCTGCAGCTTCAGCATCGCTCAGTGTACTGCTGATCCATACCTGTAGTGTAAAATACATTGGTAATTAATGGTCACATATCAACCGAGTGCCTTGCTCCCTGTGGTAAACTTTGCTCAACTATAGGGTGTCCCAAAAAATTGTTCGACGTTTGACTAAATATCGAAAATAACGATAAAATGAACGGGATGGTACGATAACCCTGTCCCTAAGATCTTAAATTAATTTTAGACACCAAAATCTTGCAAATCTGCTGAATATTCATTAGGTTTGCTCCAACTCTATTTCTCTTTTTCCTGCGGTAAAAACATGCGAAAATTTATAGGGAAATGCGAAGGAGCAAAATTTGGAAACGATGAGGGACGGGGCGGGGGTAAGGGAACGAAAAGAAGGAGGAGGAGCAATCTAAATATTCTCCGAGTTACGAGTTTTTGAAGTTCAAGTTTGCGCGAAAGCTGTTTCTCTGTGAAATATAAGAATCTAGTATACAAAACACGTTCTTATTACAAGTAGTTAGCTCTGTAAGGTTGTTCAATGCATGCTATTTTAGCTCAGTTCTCCCTTTGGATACGGATGGAGTGAAACATTGAAATTCTTTCGAGCCCCTCCTTCTCGAGCCCCCGATAGCTCGAATAATAATAATAATGGGTCAAATGCGCTTTGGCAGACATAGCTTCGAAGGAAAAACTGAGGTTGAATGGAATTATGTTGTAAGAACTGATTGCTGGTTGGTTTTCTAAACAATAGCGACAGAAAGTCTATTATCTGATCGGATAATGCAAAATTCGAACGTGATTCGACTGATTGCACTTACGAGAGAACGTCAAAATGACCTAAACATGGCCTAAATCTGCGGCAGGAACCGATGATCAATATATTATTTTGGTTGCGCATTTTTGGGAGCTGCCGCCTCCAAACCCCCGCTAGTTCATTAAGTATACTTCAATCTAAGTACTGATGCATTTTCCTTCCAAACATCGGTACAAAATTCAAACACGGGGAATTGTTAAAAGTGTGTCCGTGTGTGTGTCAAACTAGTGTGTCAAACTAGCCATAATAATTCATCTATTTACAGTTGGTGGTGGTCCTAGTTTACACAAAACCACTAAATGCCAACTATCTAATTACAAAATTAAAACCAAAGTTCTATCTACAAATATTACAAGTAAATTTGCCTCCCTTCCAGTTTTTGATCATGGTTTTGAAATTATTGCCATTTTGTGCAGATTTATGCTGTTTACAAAGTGTTCCAAAGTATACTGCCTCTGAACGATAGCGAACTTTAACTGCAAATTTTTTTCCTCCCTGTGTCCCTATGCCCGTGAAGGTTGTTGTTGTTGCGTCAGTCACTCAAATCAGAACACAGGGAAACAAGGAAAACTTGGCACAATGCCAACAACCTTCACGGGCATAGGGACACACGGAGGAAAAAATTTTGTAGGAATAACTACTGCGTTTCTTAACGCCATGCTTGTCCATATGAAGATGTTTAATTTTTGGCAGCTAGAGGAGGTTCAAATTGTTGTATCCCTTGAGAGGTCCAGCTGTCGAGGTTCAACAGTATTTCGAACGTTCCCAGTTGTTTGGGTCACCCAGTGGGTGCCAGGCCTTTCCTAAGCATAACACAACAAAAAAGTAACGAAAACCTTGCTACAGATTATTTTTAACAGATTAAGCTCTAGTCCTGATGTTAGATTCCTTCAGTGACGAAAATCTTGCTTCAAATTTCGCAATCCTTTCAAAAACTCACCTGTTTATCAGAGGGGAGCTGTAAATATTTAACGCCACCGAGATGATCAGCTGTTAGATTTGAGATTTCTCTCTGAGATTTGATGGGTAGTCCTTTTAACAATCTCTCCATGAACAGCACGAACAAATGATGGACATCTTCTTTGTACTCAGGGAGGAATGCTCTGAAAAACATGAAGAAGNAGTTGGACACAGAGAAAAACTCGGGCCAAATGTTACACTATCACATGTACTTTTTCCAACATCAGAGGACTACTAAACAGATTGTTACGATGCGATAAGATTGCGGAAAGTCAATAAAGTTGTTAAATACAACTGGTCGATTGACACAGAGACGCAACGGTGGGATTGCATACCCAAGCAAACAGAGCCTTTTTCTTTAGGCTGAAAGTACTAGCCATTAAATACAAAAGCGCACTTACTGCTCTGCAGATTTATAAAGGAAGTCCATCTGTCGCCGCAGTTCTTCTACTGCTTGTTCCAGCCTGAATAAACTGCATCTAAAATATAAAAAGCTCGTTGTTAGCAGTGTTTCTAAACCATACAACTTCTTTGTATTAGGAAGGTCTGGATCGAGCGATATTGTTACACATTTTTATTTAAAAAGTTTGATTAAGTGGCCTTAGAGCTTCTATCACTGTTGTGCACATTAAAAAATTCGTCAGATTTCTGCAGAATGTACAAAATATCGCTCGATCCAGACTCCTTTGTGGAATTGCTAAAAGACCTAGTGAAATTTAAGAGTTCAAATTCACCTCTGTAGCGATTTCTATGAATATTGTAATGAATCTTCAAAGCCCGCAGATCAAGAATATAGGCTGAGAGAAGTGGAGAACAGTTTAACGGTCGGCGCTAAATGTCATATTCCTTTTGCAGATATTGAACTAAACAAACCCCTAACCCTAACTTACGCTAACTAACCTTAACTTACCCTAACTAACCCTAACTTACCCTAACTAACCCTAACCTACCCTAACTAAACCTAAAAACCCTTTTCTAAAACTAACCCTAACCCTTACCGTATGACATACAACAAGACAACATTCGAATGCCGCCCGCTAAACTGCACTCTAGCAAACAGAAAGTTTAAAAGCAATACATACTTGTGATCTGGAGCAGCAATTACAAGAACATCGTCACCGTACTTCTGGTAGCAGACGTGAATAAGTTCGTCTTGTATCAGCAGAGTTGAACTGCAAGGAGATTCAAGAACCAATTAGCTTAGTCATAGATTCCTTCATCAATCGATTAATTGATTCATCAAAATTGCATCCGTTGTAGAATATGCATCATGAACTAAAAGTTTGGTCGCGAAAACAATTCGTGCAAATGTTTGCAGAAATCTATTTGTTTTGAGCAAGGTGTGCCCCAAATATTTCGGTCGGGGGTGTCCCAAGACATTAGATGAGAAGCAAAAAACTAAACTCAAATTCTCAAAGCTAAAAATAGATTTAAAAACCATAAACAAAAAGTGAGGTTCTCCGTAAGTTTTTTTGGTTAAATGAGCTGTTTTGAATAACCGTACTTGTTTTCGAGAATAAGTTGTATCGATTGTTGTAAGAAGGATTTACAAATAAATTTCTTCTATTCTGCCAAAGACCCTGAATCGCTTTAGACTGATTACATGTCGTAGTTTCGCTCCTCCGCCGAACTGATATACCCCTTTCGGGTTGGCTGGTGTTAGTCTCGTTTTGGTGAGCGATAACTGGGACTCACTGTAATTAGTCTAGAATTGCTTACTGGAGTACCTTCGTTTATTACAGTGTGGGTGTAAGGAATTGATTTTACAATCACATAGGGTGACCCCCTCTACTATGTTGGAAATACTTTGTTGAAATTTGCAATGAAATAATTCCTACCATTGAGCTAAGGGTTACCATCGGCCTATAATGCGTTTTTCTATTGGGAAAAACGTTGAGACCTTTTGGAAAAAAATGCATTGGTTGGCCTGCTTGGCTAAGGTTTAAGCCACTAGGGCTCTTTGAGAAAACAATAAAGGACTACAAAAATAACTTAGAAGTTTCCTGCCCACCTCTTAGCATCTGTGCCTGTAACGTTATTCATCAGATCAGCGATTGTAAGAAACATGCCTCTGATTGCCTTTAACTTCTTACAATATTTGCTGTCCGGATACCAGAATACAATGTCCTTAAAAATAAGAGAGCATTTTGAGTATAAACAACAGCAGGATAGAACAGGTCAACGCAAAGCATACCAAAGGCGAAGGAACCTTCTTTGAACCTTCATTAGTCACATCCTTACTGATATATATTGTAAATTGCACATAATTTTTTGCACATTCTATCGGGTGTCCAAAAAAGGAGTACCGAGAAAATCTGTTATATAAGGGCGAGAAGAGGTACTTCGAAAGGTAATAGACAATGGCAATAAAGGTAATAAAGATGGCGGCTCCAAAGACTCCCTTCTAGTTTGCTGCAAAGTATGCTGGTAAAAAGCTCCCTGACGACCACCTAACGATGTAAAATTTTTGTCTGCCGTTTCGACTAGTTAGCNCTAGGGCTCTTTGAGAAAACGTTAAAGGACTACAAAAATAACTTAGAAGTTTCCTGCCCACCTCTTAGCATCTGTGCCTGTAACGTTATTCATCAGATCAGCGATTGTAAGAAACATGCCTCTGATTGCCTTTAACTTCTTACAATATTTGCTGTCCGGATACCAGAATACAATGTCCTTAAAAATAAGAGAGCATTTTGAGTATAAACAACAGCAGGATAGAACAGGTCAACGCAAAGCATACCAAAGGCGAAGGAACCTTCTTTGAAGGATCAATAGTCACATCCTTACTGATATATATTGTAAATTGCACATAATTTTTCGCACATTCTATCGGGTGTCCAAAAAAGGAGTACCGAGAAAATCTGTTATATAAGGGCGAGAAGAGGTAATTCGAAAGGTAATAGACAATAACGCTAAAGATGGCGGCTCCAAAGACTCCATTGTATTTTGCTGCAAAGTATGCTGGTAAAAAGCTCCCTGTCGACCACCTAACGATGTAAAATTTTGGTCTGCCGTTTCGACTAGCTAGCTTGATTCGAATGCAACATGCTTCCAAAAGAAACGTTCCAAAGCAGAAAAAGTAAAGTTTTGATTCGAATTGAAGTTTTAATTAAAGATTCGCGTTCGAATTACAAAATTTTCCTATTAGGTTACATTGATTACTTGTCGAAACTTTACCACAGCTAGCAAGTTGAAACGGCAGACCAACATTTCTATATCGCTAGGTGGTCGTCAGGGAGCTTTTTACCAGCATGCTTTGCGTGGCCGCCATCTTTAGCATTATTGTCTATTGGCGACCAGAGGTGATTCGAAAGTCTTTTTTATAGCTGAAAAGCAATCCACAAAAATTCATTTGTTAGCAATCGATCCCTTATGTATCTTTCATATACACAGATTCCAAGGCTCTAAGATAGCTCTCGTTCTACAAGAATCGTGTTGTATCTATGCTTCTGTGAATTAAGATTAGGAAAGCATCTCTCTCTTAAAAGGGGGTGCTAACACTTACCCCCCATTGAAAAAGAAATGGAGTGCAGGTGCTCGTTATATATGAACCTTCCTTTTGGCAGCCTGTACCGCAATCGTCTAGTTCGTTTAGCTTTTCTTGGATTCACCTTATAATCGTTGATTTACACACGTTTTGTTCTCTCGTATTCCATTTGCATGTTGTTGTCGTATTGTTTTATTTTGTTTTGTATCATGTAATGACCATGGGGTAGTCATGCCGCTTTGCTCCCCATGTTATCGTTCCTGTAGTGTTGTATAGTTGTATAGTGATTAAAAAAAGTAGAGTAGTATTGTAAATTTTTATCTGAATATAAAAAAAATGTAAAGTAAGTCTCAAAGGGTGTGTTTCATTGGTACTTCCAAACCTACAAAATTCTGAAAACAGCAGACTTCGCAGACAGAACTATATTTCCCAATCAAACACAAACATCTCGAAATGGTAGGTTTCAGATTCACCACCAGGGTTTGTTAACGAAAACGAGAATCTCTCCAAAGTCTGCCAAACCTTTTGCCTTGTGGAGCAGAAGGTTCAGGAGGCCTTCTAAACCTACCAAACCTACCGTTTTGAGAATTTCGGAGTCAATCAAACACAAATTCCGAGTTTACCAAGTCTACCGTCTTCAGAATTGGTACCAATCAAACAAACCCAAAGATAGATCATTGAGAAATGTTAAGATTCACCTACCCCTTCTGGGTCATCCTCATTTGAATCCAATGTAAGATACATAACAGCACAGGTCTCTTGATAAGCAGATAAACTGTTGACGTCATCAATACATCCTGTTATCAGGTCGATTATTTTGCTTTTCACTTTCGGCTTTGCCGGGATGGAAACAACTTTCTCTATCGTTAGAACAACCTGAAAACAGAGGCAAAAATATCGTTGAATCGTGGAACTATTCCAGGAAAAGAAAGTTGAAAACATTACCATTTACTGAATATTATCGTGTAATATTGTTCGCAGCAAATTGTCGCATAAAATCCTTAAAGCGAAGTGACCATATTATAGACAGTGTACCTATTTGAATTCAGCCAATCAGAAAGCTCACAAAAGATTTCACATGGTCAGAAGGAAGTAAATCACCATGCACAAAGGCTCAATCGTTGGCTAATTTTGAAAATGCACTGTTTATATTTTAATGTTTCTTTTTCAAACCTGAAACGATTTTTATGACCAATGTCAGATGACCCCGATAGTCAAAACTATTTTCAAGCTTTCACAGCTGGAAAAGGTTTTATAACATAGATAATATACAATTTGTGATACATAGGAATTTAGAAAGCCACCACGACCCTAAAGCATTGGCTAAACTTTGTTCGTCGTAAACCCATTCAAAATTATACACAAACAGATACACAAACACTTTTTGTGCAGAGGCTGTTTGCGAAATAGTACGGATTGATTTCTTAAATTATAGGGAAACAGTCAAGTGCCATATATATTACAAATAGCCGAAAAGCGGACTCTGGTCCGGTGAGACCAAACTGCCCAACAAGAAAAACTACCCAGTTGATATTTTGGCCTTAATCAACAAAAATAATTTTTTTTTTATATACAAAATCTAAAAATTTACAATTTAACAAACATATTTACGACAAACGATACCATAGGGAGCATGATGTACATGTCAACTCAGTGACCTTTACAATTAACAAAATAAAAAGATACTAAAGGCTATACCAAAGTTTCTGTTGGTTTCTGTTTAGGGAGGACCGTTTAGGTCGAAAAATATAGATGTCATCTGCTCGAGTAAAATTTTTGAAATTTTTTTGTGACAGATTATGGTATAGGCTTTAGTCACATAGATACATTTACTATACATTCATTATGTTAAAGGAAGGTTAAGAGAGAAGGATGAAAAAGAAACTTTTATTATATAGATCTGTATTTGCTGGTGCTACAAGAAACGTCCTGATTTATGTACGAATTTTAGAGTTGATTCCAAAATTTTTCATTGTGATTATGCGAATTTTTTTTCAATTCCGTGACGGAAGGACAAATGATCAACCATTTCGCTAACAGCCTCTGCATAACAGCAACGACGGCACAATTCCTCCTTAAATGTGATGCTATCAGCTGTTTCAAAGCTTTCAACTCCTCTAAGATTGGACGGATGAGCTCTTCGGAGCCAACGACCAGCTAGCTCGAGATGGTGTCTCAATAAAAACACTCCGGAGAAGGCCATGTGAAACCACTCCAGTATGCTTCCCAAGAAAATCATGGAGACAAGTGACAAACCAATATCTTCTACAAACATCAAAGGATAGGGAAATGTGGAAAACCATGACCGCCCACGTTCTGAAAGAATATGGTACCTGGAGAGAGAGAAAAAAACATTGGACATAAAATTGCTGATAAGCATACCTCTGTTGGCCATCGAATCTTTGATAAAACATAATTGACATTTCTTTGGCTGACTTCAACGCCATTCACAGCAAGTAAGGTGTCACCTACAAATAACGAGAAACCAGCTTAATGAAGAGAAATCCAACAGTTACTCTTTGCTTTCATCAAACCAAGACTGCTAGACAACTGACACCAGCTATAACTGGGAAAACCTGGCTTTTCCAATTCGTTGTCGAAAAGTAAACAGAACAAAAATTGGATTGCAGGAAATTGAGAGTAGATTTTTCGCTCAGACTTGGCAAAGTTTTAGATGAACAACCAAGCTATTGATAGAGCGAAAGAAAACGAAAAATTTGGAGTAGCATCAAGATAAATCCACTTTTTGAAATCGAGGTAAACTTTTGAAAAGAATTTGTGATGCTAACGTAAAGGGAAATATTGCGATTTATATTTCTTTCGATTTCCAAGACTATCTATGCAAAACGACATCATTTTTACAGCTTTTCGATAGTCCGAATGATATTGGAGAAATTAACTGCTTTCTGAGGAGAGTGGTTTTGCAAAACGGCAACTCACTGCTCACTAGAGGGGAAAGAAAGTCACAGCGTAAGCCGCATCATGGTACTAATAGTTCCTTTTTACTATGTTCGAGCCTATAAACCTGAATTCTAAAGCATCATAGTACTTTTGGTGAGGCCAGGTAATAGGACAACTTTTGAAAAGTAGTTAATGAGTTGCCATATGGCCTATTTAAACTATGCTTTATCCAAAAGCACAANTTTTGTCTGAAGGGTTACAGTAACCTTAAAGCTAACATCAGGGAACTTTTTAGCATTTACCTTTGCATCTAAAAGAATTTGATTCATTTGTTGGGTCAACATCTCATGGAACGCAAAGGATCATGGTCCAAATTTCTGTGACACCATCTTTACCGCAGTCGTCTATTGTCAGGCATACCCTATAATACATTGCCTACCATGTTTTCGACAGTCTTTTGAACCAAAAATGTGTTACTACTTCTCCCAAATTCCTTAAACATTGCCCATTGAAAGAGACACACAAGCCATGTGCTGACCACTGAACAATTTGGCGACACAATTGCAAGATTTTTAATGGGGGCTTGCTTCTTGCAAAATTTAATGTTACAAATTATCTGTGGGAGTTGGAACAAATGTGCAAAAACTGAATATTCAGATCTCTTTTAGTTCTCATTTAACAATATCACATTATCTAATAAAACCACCAGAAAAATATTTCTGTTCACCAATGCAGTTTCAAGTTACGAGCTGACATTTTCAGCTACAATGCCTGCCAAAAGTCTTGGAACATCTCAGCAGTCATTTTGCCTTGTTTTGCGATTTCCCCCTCTTTCCCTTAGAACAATGTTGTTCTGAGACGATAAAATGAGGATGACAGGACGATTCGCGACTCTGAAGGAATGCTAGGACAATAACCTTGCAAATCAACATTTTTTGGGGGGAGGGGTTGCCTCAACTAATCTCTACGGATAGAATTGTGGAGAAGTGTGTCATTATCAAGAATTAGCCTAAGTGTTCCAAGGACTTTTGGCAGGGATTGTAGTCTATCCTACTCTTTAAAATTTGTTGAAAATACAGGCTACTGCCTTCAAGATAGAGAAGATGCATACTTGCATATTTGCACCATAATTATGACGCAAAAAGACGCGATCTTCTCAACCGAGTAAATGCGATATTGTTGCCTCATGGTTTAATAAATCTTTCAAATGAAGAGTTGCTAAAAATCAACCTCTATGGCCATGAACAGTTGTGGTTTGATGCAAATGCAAACATCCTAACAGCAACGCTAGAATATATCAAAGCCTCCAAACGTTTTGAATAATAGGTAATGAAAGCAGGGCCGTAGGCTAAAGGGGCATTTCCTGAAACAAAGAGGGCACTTTTTCGTTTATTGCAAAATCTTGGGGGGCACGTGCCCCCAGTGCCCCCGGTTCCTACGTCTCTGAATGAAAGCTTGTATAATTTCTTCTCTCCTGTAATATTTTCTTTCTCGTTGTTTTGTAAAATCGTTTTTGTACTTAACTAAGTTTCTATGTTAATTGTAAATGGCCACAGGGTTGCTATGTATTTCAACATTTCAATGCTCCTTATGGTATCGTCTTGTAACTTTATGTATGTTTCTGTAAATTTGTATGAGAATATATAAAAAAAAAAGATGGAAATGTTTCCAATTTCAACTTCTGAACCCATTCTGAACTGCTTAGTCATCAGTAACCAAACTTTGCAAGCATTGGTTTCTCTCAATCGTCAAAATCTAAACAAAGCTGGCCTGTGGCTTCCAAACTACATACAAGATATCATCTTACATCAAGAGGACATAATAGGTCGAGGGTGCAAATCCTACCATCACCAAAATTGGAGCAGCTAAGATTTTTAAGGTCATCAGAATGTATAATATCTGCCCATCAAATATCTAGTCATGTCTGCCAATAGACGATTACGCTAAAGCTGGCGGCGAGGAACTTTTTACCAAGATGATGTGTTCTAATTACAAACCTGTAACGATTTTATAGGAATTGGAAAAAAGAACGCAATGCATCTTGGTAAAAATTCCTCACCGCCATCTTTAGCATAATTGTGTATTGCTGACTCATCTATACAACTACTAGAGCTCCTAAATAATTCTGACCAAATATTTTCCTCACTGACTAACGTTACTAAAAATATTTTTACACAATATTCATCTTCAATGCATGTGTGAAATTCTAAACCATGACAAACACAAAAACAAGGCAAGCATTGTGTTGGGGTACAAAAGGAAAAAAAACAACCATTGTTATTTACTTCATATCCCTAGAGGAATAGCCACTTTATTGCCATTGTTTTGAAGCAGAAACTTCACTAAAATGTTATACTTTTTCAATATAATTGCTTTATGACAAAAAACAACAAGGAACAGCCAGCCAATATTAGCAAACTAAATTTTTACAACTAACATAATCTTTCTTCTGCATTACAAAACTTTGATAAACAAAATCTGAATTGTTTTTTGCCAAAATATGGCCTGAAAAATACACACCAACTTTTTCAAGATTAAAAACATAGGTGCCAGATTATGGAATAACTTAGTACCGAAGCTACTCAAGACCATTTCTTCTCAAAAACCTTTGGTCAAAAACTAAAAATAGATATTGTCTAAATATTAAAAATTTATCACATGTAAAATTAAAAAATCACAAAAGTAGCCTATCTGTATCTTAATATTTTCCATAGCTTATTTCCTTGTATCTTAGTTTTGTTTCCCTTATATACTATGCTGTACTTTGTTTTGTTTGTAAGCGGCCCAGGCCAGATAAGCATTTGCTTTTCCTGGGTTGCACAAGATTCCCTGTATTACTGTAGGTTGGAATTCCTATTGTTTTTACTCACTGACTCGGTAGATTAATTTTTTAAATTCCAAAAATTTAGTCAATTGCATGGATTTTGTGACTACTTTAACAAACACCTGCTTCGTGATTATTTTACAACTTTCTAAAGGCTGTTTTCCACTAGGCGAATTTATTCGCGTGAAGCGAATTTTTGCGAGCATACGCATGCGTCCTTCGCGTATGAGCTCATTCGCAGTGGCTGTTCGCAGCAGTGGCTGTTCGCAGCAGCGAAAAAGGGAGTTCGATTGGTTTCAACTTTTTCGCCGCAAAAAAAATCGCTTTGCGCGAATAAATTCGCCCAGTGAGTGGAAAACCGCATTAAATCTGGAACCAAGAAAGAGAATTTGAAGACAATTTTAAATATAGGATTATCAGAACTCCTGCCATGAAGATCATCCATACCTTACAATAAATTGATGTCAGATAATCTCAAGGGATTATTGCTATCAAATAATCATTAATTTCATGGTGAGGCTATCCTACAACTTCATGTTTTAAAAGCTTTGACTTTTATTCCTACTTAAGGTATACAGCATGTAGCACAGCATTTAAAGGAGCACGCAGATGGGTCATATGCAAAATCTGAATTCTATATGTTGCATGGTGGAAGTGGTGATAAAGATGGCAGTGAAAAGCATGCAACAGAGACACAAAATATTCAAATCTGAGCTACATATGAAGTGTCTTTAGGTTTAGGTTTAGACCTGAGCGACAATTGCTACCTATCCTTTCCCTACTCACTATCGTGAGGTAGAATGGAGGAGCAATTTTATGCAACATTTTGTAAAGTTCCTTAGAAACGTATAGAAATTTTCTGAAGATTTACCCCAAAACAACATGGCGTCGTGTTTTCAACACTGCTGCAGCATCATGCTGTCTGTATGAATACTAGTGAAGAACCCATCTCCAGCTAAGGCCATGTCCACACAGATACTTCTATTTTGAATCATATTTTATGCAAGTTTAGGCCTTTGGTTCAAGTGAAAATGCCATTCTGGGTCACAAAAAACGCAAAATTTTGAAGGTACCAGATTTGTGTCCACGTGGTATTCATGTTTGTAAAGCTATATATGTGGATGGCCCTCAGGTCAGTTTCCCAATTCATACAAATCCAAGGAGAAAATTGCCGCCAAAGGGGTTAGAGCGCTAGTTTCTGTTTTTCGCAGGACAAAGAAGAGTACTTCTGAAGGTAAAATGGGATTGCCCTGAGAGATTTTCCGACAGGCTACATCCTTATTTTCATTTGCTGTNTGAGGGAGATATTAAGTATGAAGCTTTCGGCATTGATTTGAATTTTGATATTAAGACAGGCAGTAATAAGAGTAATGCAATTTTAGAAAAACATCTGAGGAGCTTTGGGCAAACACCACTGCTAGTAGCCTGCAAATCAATAGGCAACTGCGTTAAAGCTGACATCAGGGAACTTTTTAGCATTTACCTTTGCATCTAAAAGAATTTGATTGATTTGTTGGGTCAACATCTCATGGAACGCAAAGGATCATGGTCCAAATTTCTGTGACACCATCTTTACCGCAGTCGTCTATTGTCAGGCATACCCTATAATACATTGCCTACCATTTTTTCGACAGTCTTTTGAACCAAAAATGTGTTACTCCTTCTCCCAAATTTCTTAAACATTGCCGATTGAAAGAGACACACAAGCCATGTGCTGACCACTGAAAAATTTGGCGACACAATTGCAAGATTTTTAATGGGGGCTTGCTTCTTACAAAATTTAATGTTACAAATCATCTGTGGGAGTTGGAACAAATGTGCAAACACTAAATATTCAGATCTCTTTTAGTTCTCATTTAACAATATCACATTATCTAATAAAACCACCAGAAAAATGTTTCTGCTCACCAATGCAGTTTCAAGTTACGAGCTGACATTTTCAGCTACAATGCCTGCCAAAAGTCTTGGAACATCTCATCTAATTTTGCTTTGTTTTGCGATTTCCCCCTCTTTCCCTTAGAACAATGTTGTTCTGTGACGATAAAATGAGGATGACAGAACGATTCGCGACTCTGATGGAATGCTAGGACAATAACCTTGCAAATCAACATTGTTTGGGGGGAGGGGTTGCCTCAACTAATCTCTACGGATAGAATTGTGGAGAAGTGTGTCCGAATTGGCCTAAGTGTTCCAAGGACTTTTGGCAGGGATTGTAGTCTATCCTACTCTTTAAAATTTGTTGAAAATACAGGCTACTGCCTTCAAGATAGAGAGATCCATAATTGCATATTTGCACCAAAATTATGATGCAAAAAGACGCGATCTTCTCAACCGAGTAAATGCGATATTGTTGCCTCATGGTTTAATAAATCTTTCAAATGAAGAGTTGCTAAAAATCATCCTCTATGGCCATGAAAAGTTGTCGTTTGATTCAAATGCAAAAATTCCAACAGCAACGGTAGAATATATCAAGGGCTCCCAACGTTTTGAATAAATAGGTAATAAAAGCTTGTAGAATGTCTTCACTCCTGTAATATTTTCTTTCTCGTTGTTTTTTTAAATCGTTTTTGTAGTTAACTAAGTTTCTATGTTAATTGTAAATGGCCACAGGGTTGCTATGTATTTCAATTTCAATGCTCCTTGTGGTATCGTCTTGTAACTTTATGTATGTTTCTGTAAATTTTTATCAGAATATATAAAAAAAAGATCGAGATGTTTCCAATGTCAAATTCTGAACCCATTCTGAACTGCTTAGTCATCAGTAACCAAACTTCACAAGCATTGGTTTCTCTCAATCATCAGAATCTAAACAAAGCTGGCCTGTGGCTTCCAAACTACATACAAGATATGATCTTACATGGTTGTTAGGCGACATAATCAAGAGGGCATAATAGGTCGAGGGTGCAAATCCTACCATCACCAAAACTGGAGCAGCTAAGATTATTAAGGTCATCAGAATGTATAATATCGGCACATCAAATATATAGTCATGTCTGCCAATAGACGATTACGCTAAAGCTGGCAGCGAGGAACTTTTTACCAAGATGATGTGTTCTAATTACAAACCTGTAACGATTCTTTCATAAACAAAATCTGAGTTGTTTTTTGCCAAAATATGGCCTGAAAAATACACACCAACTTCTTAAAGATTAAAAACATAGGTGCCAGATTATGGAATAACTTAGTACCGAAGCTATTCAAGACTACTTCTTCTCAACAACATTTTGTCAAAAACTAAAAATAGAATATACAGTTGAAATATTAAAAATTTATCACATGTAAAATTATAAAATCACAAAAGTAGCCTATCTGTATCTTGATATTTTCCATAGCTTATTTCCTTGTAACTTAGTTTTGTCTCCCTTATATACTATGCTGTTCTTTGTTTTGTTTGTAAGCGGCCCAGGCCAGATAAGTATTTGCTTTTCCTGGGTTGCACAAGATTCCCTGTATTAGGTTGGAATTCCTATGAAAAATTTTCTTGACTCACTGACTCGGTAGTTTAATTTTTTAAATTCCAAAAATTTAGTCAATTGCATGGATTTTGTGACTACTTTAACAAACATCTGCTTCATGATTATTTTACTTCTAAATCTTTATCCAAGAAATTTGAAGACAATTTTAAATATAGGATTATCAGAACTCCTGCCATGAAGATCATCCATACCTTCCAATAAATTGATGTCAGATAATCTCAAGGGATTATTGCTATCAAATAATCATTAATTTCATGGTGAGGCTATCCTACAACTTCATGTTTGAAAGCTTTGACTTTTATTCCTACTTAAAGTATACAGCATGTAGCACAGAATTTAAAGGTGCATGCAGATGGGTCAGATGCAAAATCTGAATTCTATATGTTGCATGGTGGAAGTAGTGATAAAGATGGCAGTGAAAAGCATGCAACAGAGACACAAAATATTCAAATCTGAGCTACATATGAAGTGTCTTTAGGTTTAGGTTTAGACCTGAGCGACAATTGCTACCTATCCTTTCCCTACTCACTATCGTGAGGTAGAATGGAGGAGCAATTTTATGCAACATTTTGTAAAGTTCCTTAGAAACGCATAGAAATTTTCTGAAGATTTACCCCAAAACAACATGGCGTCATGTTTTCAACACTGCTGCAGCATCATGCTGTCTGTATGAATACTAGTGAAGAACCCATCTCCAGCTAAGGCCATGTCCACACAGATACTTCTATTTNCATGCAACAGAGACACAAAATATTCAAATCTGAGCTACATATGAAGTGTCTTTAGGTTTAGGTTTAGACCTGAGCGACAATTGCTACCTATCCTTTCCCTACTCACTATCGTGAGGTAGAATGGAGGAGCAATTTTATGCAACATTTTGTAAAGTTCCTTAGAAACGCATAGAAATTTTCTGAAGATTTACCCCAAAACAACATGGCGTCATGTTTTCAACACTGCTGCAGCATCATGCTGTCTGTATGAATACTAGTGAAGAACCCATCTCCAGCTAAGGCCATGTCCACACAGATACTTCTATTTTGAATCATATTTTATGTAAGTTTAGGCCTTTGGTTCAAGTGAAAATGCCATTTTGGGTCACAAAAACGCAAAATTTTGAAGGTACCAGATTTGTGTCCACGTGGTATTCATGTTTGTAAAGCTATATATGTGGATGGCCCTCAGGTCAGTTTTCCAATTCATACAAATCCAAGGAGAAAATTGCCGCCAAAGGGGTTAGAGCACTAGTTTCTGTTTTTCGCAGGACAAAGAAGAGTACTTTCTGAAGGTAAAATGGGATTGCCCTGAGAGATTTTCCGACAGGCTACATCCTTATTTTCATTTGCTGTCTCACTTGTGGATGCTGGGGCTGCAACTCGTAATGATCATTGACATACTTTAGCGCCTTGAATTCAAGGATTTGCAAAGCTTGATCCATGTGCTCAGCCCAAAATAAATCAGGGCAAATCTCAGCAAGGGCTAATCCCACATTTCACATCTAGCCTTTGATGCTGGGTGGTCAGCCCTTGCAAAAATTGACCATGAATCAAACATGTTTGACCATGTTTGATATTTTTATCATCGTCAGCCATGGTGCTTGACCATGAACTACTGACCATAGTCAGACATGAAACCATCGTCAATATCTATATTTGCCAAATGGCCCCTAAATTTTAATGTAAGACAGTGTGAAAAGTTTCATAACTCATATACAATGTGTGAATTACTATAATTGTTTATTTTTATCACTTTTTGAGATTTAGGATTAATGCAACATATGTCCAAACAAATGTCATCTTTCCGGCCTATTTCCAACTCTTTGGAATTTTGGGATCACATTTGAATCTATTGTTGCCATTCAGATGCAAATGCTTTGAAATGATATCCCAACTTTTGTAGCTGAATGTGGGTAAGGTAGGATGAGGAAGCTTTGTCATTATATGCTTGAACTTTGTGTCTCACAGAAAGTCCATCAAACCTTTTTGAGGCGGAAAAGAAAATTGCAAAAAATCAAACAGTTTCTATATGAAAGGCACTCTTTTTATTGTCTTTATCTGGTGTGACTGGGTTAAAGATGAATGCCCCCTGCTTTCATGACTGTCTTGGCACACATAGTCTTTACAGGCATTGTCTTACTTGAGGGGGCATTGAGCTTTTTATATCATCAGACTGAGGAAATATTTTCAGAAGGATTTTGGATTTTTGCAATATATACTTTGTTCAAATTTTTTGATCTTGCGATCGCATCGGATTTCGGATAGATAGAGAAAAATATGAGCAGCCTTCAGATTCTATTAGATTAAATGTGTTGGCGGATTTAATTTAAATTTGGTTGCATCATTGTAATAATAATAACTCCTCAATGCCCTTGATTTGAAAAGCGAAGGCTAGTAGTGGTTGTCTTTTCTGTTCTCGGTATTTCTGAGCATATCATAAAACAGCTGACATTTGACTCCTTTAGTATGCTCAGTAAACATCAAGAACAAGGCATCAGAGATCCCTTTCAATCCATGATCCAAAACAGAAAAGGTAAATCACAGCAACTGCTTTCAAAACAATAGGCCTCGCAAGCAAATCTGGTCGTGATCAATAGGCCTTGTTCTGCCAGAGCCCATGCATAGTGCAGAGCCTAAATGAACATTCAACTCCGCACGGCGCCTCCAAGTAAGAAACCTACTAAATAACACATTCATAAGATGCCTGAATAATACGTGGGTGCATTAACTCCATCTTGGATGAACTTACTCTGAATATTCACTGTCATAGGACGAACAAGTTGAGCAGAAACTTGACCGGTCGCTCGGATGAACTGCACCGCTGCCACTCGCAGGAAATTGGTATTTCCCATCGTAATCTTGCCAGCTTTGAGCTTCTTCTGCTAAAGGTTCTTCTCCACGGATCATACTTTATGTTTTAGGTGCGATGTTTGCATATGCAAGCTTATCTGGAGCGTGGAGGATGTTAAAATGTGACGAAGTCTACGTGACATTGATCCTCAGCGGCGGCCATTTTGATAAATGAGGATTCTAATGACCTGATTAGCATAAAACAACCAAAGCAGCTTGACTTGTCCGACTGTCATCATCTCGGACACAGACAACTTTCAGGGGGTTATCCTAATTTCCTACGAAGAACATTATTTTCTGCAATTTCTGTCATTTGTATGGAGTTCTTTTGGGGGCAGATGCTCCCCCAATGGCTCCCAGGAGGCTCTTTCCCCTTTTGTCAAGCAGTTTGACCCCAAACTTGTCAGACTGTCATCATCTCGGACACTGACAACTTTCAGGGGGTTATCCTAATTTCCTACGAAGTACATTATTTTCTGCAATTTCTGTCATTTGTATGGAGTTCTTTTGGGGGCAAATGCCCCCCAATGGCTCCCAGGAGGCTCTTTCCCCTTTTGTCAAGCAGTTTGACCCCAACTTGTCAGACTGTCATTATCTCAGACACTGACAACGTTCAGGGGGTTATCATAATTGCCTACGAAATTCACTTTATTTTCTGCTCCCTCTCTCCATCATTTTCTGTGGAGTTCTTTTGGGGGAAGTTGCTCCCAGGAGGTTGCTCTCCCTTTTCTCGAGCAGTTGGACCAACTGTCATAATCCCGGACACCCCGTCGGACACTGACATAAATCTTCAGGGGGATCACGCAAGATCTTTATTTTCTACAAACATCATGGAAATGGTAAGTTTGTTTACTTCTGGGGAGCTTTGGGGGCAAGTACATAAAAACGGTAATATTTTTAAAGAGCAAACGTTTTTAAGTAGCTTCTGCCCTGGGTAAAAGACTTTCAACAACAAAAAATTTAGAGTCTGGTACCCAGGCTAAGTAGTTGCTAACACCTCTGCAAAATTGTTTCTTAACAGATAAAAGGAAATACCTTAACAATTTGTCATCATTCAGGACAGTGAATTTCAGACGATGACTTTAGCTGAACAGCTTACATCAAAAGCGAACTTTTAGAACATGAAAACTGGGACAAAATGTTTTAGGACAAACTATTTTGGAGCGTTTTTCTGGTGAGGTTTTGAGACATTTCTATCAAATTTTTGAAATTTTCCTAAAACAGCATAGAAAGACCAAACAACTCATGATTCAATGTTTGGAGCAACATACATATCATTTAAAGGGAGTACAAAGACCAGCATGCTTTGCGCACAGTCAGCGACTTTCTCTGNGCTTTGCGCACAGTCAGCGACTTGCTCTGCACAGCTTCCAGAATAACTGACTGTACGAAATTCACAAAAACAAAAACAAACGATGGCAAAGGCTGCTGGTCTTTGTACACCCTTTAAATTGGTTCTTCGTTACACATGGAGTATGCACTTTTTCGTAGTTTTCTCTTCTCTCTAGCATCTACGGCGCCCCTAAACTTGGTATCATGCCAAGTTTACTCCATTAATTTGGAAACTACGATGATTTTAATTTTTTCAAAACTTTGCGTAAATTCTTTAAAAAAAATAAAAAACCGCTGTGATTACACAAAAGGCGCTGTAATTCCGAAATTAATTAAGATATCAAAAAATCACTCGGTGGGATTATAGCAAAGTAGCTGAAGTTCCTCTCAAGCCTAAAGAAAAGTGTAATACAGGCCATTTTTTAACATACTGAGTGGTGGGGGAATTGCCCCACCAGGCCCTATGACCTCCTCCGCCACTAACGAGAAAAATACTACATTTGCCCCAAATGTCTAGAGCACTGTTAGGCCCTTTCAAAAGATAAATGTACCGGGTATCCCAAAATGTTGGTGACGAAAGTTTACGATCCACCGTACCATTTCTGGTGGTATGTGAGTGTGGGTCTTTTTTTAAATGCCCCACCACTCAAAAATCCTTAAAAAATGCCCTGGTGTAATAGCCATATACACCAGCTTACTTAAATGGATCTCTACGGCGATTAGCCAAGCTGCAAATGTAAATAAAGGAAATCATAAGGCAACCTGAAAGTCGGATGGCTAACTAACTCGTAGTGCAAGCAAAAATAGGTTGCTAACTAAGAGAAGAGTTGAACTTATATCGAAAGACGAAGTATAGATCTAATCATCAGCCAACCTTGATTTAATTTATCTAGTTCAGAAGCTGAATAGTAGGTATGGCAATTCTCGTATTTTTTTGTGTAACTCAAATTGGAAACGCCGGAGAAGGGGGCGCATGGGGGGCGCGGGGGGCGCGACTGCCCCTCCTGCCCTCTCGAAAATGGCCTAAATATGATATTCTCATATAGTTTTGCCCTCAAATGTGCAGTTTTGCCTCCCTAACAATGTGCCCCGTCCGGCGTCCCTGACTCGAATACTTTGTTACATAGATGACTGAGCATCTTATAAAATTATCCAAGACGCACAGAGGAACCTGCCTTCTTTCTAAATAAGAGACGAAGAACAAATAAATAAAAACATATTAATCTGGAACATATTTCTTTCACCCAAAAACTTCCAAGAGATGATATTCCAATGAAAATATAAACTGATAATGTCCAAATGTTCAATGCTTAACGTTCGTTTTCTTCGTGCTTGATCTGTGACTTGATATGTGTTCTCTCCGCTCGTTGATATGTGCTCTCTCATTCTCCATGTTGTGTGCGAAGTCAATGAGGCGTGACTCGTTTCAGGGTGACCAACAAATATATAAACAAATCCAACAAGCTTAATGCACAGCTTCTGATCCAAATAAATCAAATCTAGGTGGTAGATATTTAAATATATCCTTCTACTTTCGATATGAGTTCGTGTCTTCTCTTCACAGCCCCTTTTCACTGCATAGCGAGTTAGTTAGCCATCCTGGTTTCAGGGTTTTGCAGTTTTCATTTGTTTACATTTACGAATTGACTAGTCGACCACTGAAATTCCTTTGCTTGGAAACGCAAGTCGCTTCGCACTTGAGTGTCAATCAAAAGCATTGCAGATTCTATTGTTAAACAAATTTGCCCTTATTGGTTTATTTACATCTGCATTTTGACTAATCAACCGTAAAAATTACTTTGTTCCCTTATCACAAATCATCTTGTTCTTGCAAATTAAACAAGCAACAGATCCTATCGTTAAGAAGTCTGTCTTATTTAGATTGTAAACTTTGTGTGTGCTCATCTCGCCGTTTTTGTTGTCGTGCAGAGCTGTACAAAATTCCTGCAAGAATTTATACAGTCTAAAAGTTCCCGGCAAGTCAACTTTTGTGAATTGAAAGGTTAAAGGTCGAAGGATAGTTCCGGGAATACTCTATAGTCTTGTTTGCACTGAAATTTGTTTGCTATGTAAAAGTTCATTTATTTGTATCAAAATTTTCTTTTCAATGCAAAATTACTGATTCAATACTTGCAAATACTTTCATCTTCTTATCTTATTACTCCTGCCAAAGGAGACATTTTGGGAATTTCTTCCTTCAACAGATTGGCTTGGCAGGAGCAATGAATGCAATTTGCACATTTGGCAAAATCGAGACCTCTGCAATGACACGTCTGACAAAAAATGGCGGCTGCTGACCCTCCATGTCGCAATGACTGCTAAGGCACTGATCAGGCTCAAAAATCGTACAGAACGTTTCATTTGATATCCTTCGGTGACGGAGGAGCAATGCAATCATTTTTCGGCAGTTTGCTGCTGCTCGTACGTAAGGAATATGACGTAGGCTGAATGGAGCTTTGAATGAAAAGGAAAATGAAACCGGAAGTGCACTGAGCTACAGACTCCGGATGTGCTTCAGACCCCGGTCATTAGCCTGCGTGCAGACTCGGTCTCAATAAAAAATGAAAGGGAGGGAAAAGTCTACTTTTTCCTCTACTTACAATGTGTGCTCCTCCCCCGCTCCTCGAGTCTGTACGCAGGCTACCGGTCATACGTTCGAGGCCTTGGTCTTCGTGTTGTGACGAGCAGTTAGTAGGCCTAAACACTTTATTTAAGACACTCACCTAAGGATTTCCTTCAGTATAGTCACATCATTCGTTCTTGCAGCAACCAAGTCATGAAGTATATGTACATTAGCATGAAATGTTTTCTTCCATTTATTTATGCTCGTTTTACTGCTATGCAAAGAACAGTCCATGTTTGTTTGCCAAGAAGAGGCCTTTGTTTGTGGTTTACCAAACATCTGACTTATCCACAGCACGAAATCACAAGTTGATAAGTTATTCCTTTTCTTAGTTTCTTGTCTTGACNTTTTTAAAATTAACTGAACATTTTATATTTTTTATACGTACTATTTGGGGTGACTTTTTCATTCTCCCACAAAAAGCACGCGTTAAAGCGTCCTCAAGTCATCACTGTAAGGCAAATTTCAGGGAACTTTTATCATGATTTTAGGCCATTTTGAAGATTTTTCGAAGGAACCTTCTCGAGGAAATCCCTCATTTTTGGAACTGATTGGTTGATTTCAGCCAGGCAAATTTTTAAAATTAACTGAACATTTTATATTTTTTATACGTACTATTTGGGGTGACTTTTTCATTCTCCCACAAAAAGCACGCGTTAAAGCGTCCTCAAGTCATCACTGTAAGGCAAATTTCAGGGAACTTTTATCATGATTTTAGGCCATTTTGAAGATTTTTCGAAGGAACCTTCTCGAGGAAATCCCTCATTTTTGGAACTGATTGGTTGATTTCAGCCAGGCAAATTTTTAAAATTAACTGAACATTTTATATTTTTTATACGTACTATTTGGGGTGACTTTTTCATTCTCCCACAAAAAGCACGCGTTAAAGCGTCCTCAAGTCATCACTGTAAGGCAAATTTCAGGGAACTTTTATCATGATTTTAGGCCATTTTGAAGATTTTTCGAAGGAACCTTCTCGAGGAAATCCCTCATTTTTGGAACTGATTGGTTGATTTCAGCCAGGCAAATTTTTAAAATTAACTGAACATTTTATATTTTTTATACGTACTATTTGGGGTGACTTTTTCATTCTCCCACAAAAAGCACGCGTTAAAGCGTCCTCAAGTCATCACTGTAAGGCAAATTTCAGGGAACTTTTATCATGATTTTAGGCCATTTTGAAGATTTTTCGAAGGAACCTTCTCGAGGAAATCCCTCATTTTTGGAACTGATTGGTTGATTTCAGCCAGGCAAATTTTTAAAATTAACTGAACATTTTATATTTTTTATACGTACTATTTGGGGTGACTTTTTCATTCTCCCACAAAAAGCACGCGTTAAAGCGTCCTCAAGTCATCACTGTAAGGCAAATTTCAGGGAACTTTTATCATGATTTTAGGCCATTTTGAAGATTTTTCGAAGGAACCTTCTCGAGGAAATCCCTCATTTTTGGAACTGATTGGTTGATTTCAGCCAGGCAAATTTTTAAAATTAACTGAACATTTTATATTTTTTATACGTACTATTTGGGGTGACTTTTTCATTCTCCCACAAAAAGCACGCGTTAAAGCGTCCTCAAGTCATCACTGTAAGGCAAATTTCAGGGAACTTTTATCATGATTTTAGGCCATTTTGAAGATTTTTCGAAGGAACCTTCTCGAGGAAATCCCTCATTTTTGGAACTGATTGGTTGATTTCAGCCAGGCAAATTTTTAAAATTAACTGAACATTTTATATTTTTTATACGTACTATTTGGGGTGACTTTTTCATTCTCCCACAAAAAGCACGCGTTAAAGCGTCCTCAAGTCATCACTGTAAGGCAAATTTCAGGGAACTTTTATCATGATTTTAGGCCATTTTGAAGATTTTTCGAAGGAACCTTCTCGAGGAAATCCCTCATTTTTGGAACTGATTGGTTGATTTCAGCCAGGCAAATTTTTAAAATTAACTGAACATTTTATATTTTTTATACGTACTATTTGGGGTGACTTTTTCATTCTCCCACAAAAAGCACGCGTTAAAGCGTCCTCAAGTCATCACTGTAAGGCAAATTTCAGGGAACTTTTATCATGATTTTAGGCCATTTTGAAGATTTTTCGAAGGAACCTTCTCGAGGAAATCCCTCATTTTTGGAACTGATTGGTTGATTTCAGCCAGGCAAATTTTTAAAATTAACTGAACATTTTATATTTTTTATACGTACTATTTGGGGTGACTTTTTCATTCTCCCACAAAAAGCACGCGTTAAAGCGTCCTCAAGTCATCACTGTAAGGCAAATTTCAGGGAACTTTTATCATGATTTTAGGCCATTTTGAAGATTTTTCGAAGGAACCTTCTCGAGGAAATCCCTCATTTTTGGAACTGATTGGTTGATTTCAGCCAGGCAAATTTTTAAAATTAACTGAACATTTTATATTTTTTATACGTACTATTTGGGGTGACTTTTTCATTCTCCCACAAAAATCACGCGTTAAAGCGTCCTCAAGTCATCACTGTAAGGCAAATTTCAGGGAACTTTTATCATGATTTTAGGCCATTTTGAAGATTTTTCGAAGGAACCTTCTCGAGGAAATCCCTCATTTTTGGAACTGATTGGTTGATTTCAGCCAGGCAAATTTTTAAAATTAACTGAACATTTTATATTTTTTATACGTACTATTTGGGGTGACTTTTTCATTCTCCCACAAAAATCACGCGTTAAAGCGTCCTCAAGTCATCACTGTAAGGCAAATTTCAGGGAACTTTTATCATGATTTTAGGCCATTTTGAAGATTTTTCGAAGGAACCTTCTCGAGGAAATCCCTCATTTTTGGAACTGATTGGTTGATTTCAGCCAGGCAAATTTTTAAAATTAACTGAACATTTTATATTTTTTATACGTACTATTTGGGGTGACTTTTTCATTCTCCCACAAAAATCACGCGTTAAAGCGTCCTCAAGTCATCACTGTAAGGCAAATTTCAGGGAACTTTTATCATGATTTTAGGCCATTTTGAAGATTTTTCGAAGGAACCTTCTCGAGGAAATCCCTCATTTTTGGAACTGATTGGTTGATTTCAGCCAGGCAAATTTTTAAAATTAACTGAACATTTTATATTTTTTATACGTACTATTTGGGGTGACTTTTTCATTCTCCCACAAAAATCACGCGTTAAAGCGTCCTCAAGTCATCACTGTAAGGCAAATTTCAGGGAACTTTTATCATGATTTTAGGCCATTTTGAAGATTTTTCGAAGGAACCTTCTCGAGGAAATCCCTCATTTTTGGAACTGATTGGTTGATTTCAGCCAGGCAAATTTTTAAAATTAACTGAACATTTTATATTTTTTATACGTACTATTTGGGGTGACTTTTTCATTCTCCCACAAAAATCACGCGTTAAAGCGTCCTCAAGTCATCACTGTAAGGCAAATTTCAGGGAACTTTTATCATGATTTTAGGCCATTTTGAAGATTTTTCGAAGGAACCTTCTCGAGGAAATCCCTCATTTTTGGAACTGATTGGTTGATTTCAGCCAGGCAAATTTTTAAAATTAACTGAACATTTTATATTTTTTATACGTACTATTTGGGGTGACTTTTTCATTCTCCCACAAAAAGCACGCGTTAAAGCGTCCTCAAGTCATCACTGCAAGGCAAATTTCAGGGAACTTTTATCGTGATTTTAGGCCATTCGGAAGATTTTACGAAGGAACCTTCTCGAGGAAATCTTTCATTTTTTGGAACTGATTGGTCGATTTCAGCCAAGCAAATTTCTAAAATTAACTGAACATGTCGGCTATTCATAAAAATATCAACAAATACTATAGCTTTTATATTTAGGAAGCAGTAGCTTTTAATGAAGAAAATTTTCGTGCATCGAAACATTTGGTTACAACCTAAGACATGGTAACGACGAGCAGTTTCAAAGGTACGCACTACTTCCTTTGGAATCGAGACTATAGCCTTCCTTGGAAATAGAATGTGGCAGGTATTACCACATGAGATAAAACATTCTAGCACCCTTCCAATTTTTAAAAAGCAAATAAGGTGCTGGAAAGGTGACAAATGCAACTGCAGGCTTTGCAAAGTGTATATACCACAGGTTGGGTTCCTAACAGGATAGACTTTTATGTTTTTATCCTCGTGTAATTAGCCTTGATATATTTGAACTTTTTTCTGTAATATTGTATATATTGTATTGTAGAGTAGGCTTAAATTAAATGTAAATTTGAGCTGTAATTAATTCTCGCCTATTGTAAAATAAAGTAATGATGATGATGATGACAGCCTTTCGAACGGCGTGCGTTTTTCTGACTCACTCGGTAAATATTCGAAAGTAAACTTTCTTGCTTTATATGAGATTACAAGAACAATTATTTCGCTCTCGGCGAAAAATTACATTATGTTTTAGATTAAGTTATATACCGTACGAAAAAGCTCGACTTTTTCCTTCAGTTTAGCAAATTTTAGCTTATTCCCTCGTGGTTAAGGAAATTAATTTATAATTATGTGCTTGAAACTGTAAATATTGATGCAAAAAACGTGCTTTTCTTTGCAATATTTTGTCAAATTATAAATTATTCAGAATGATTTCAATTTGTGATGAAGAAATAGGCTCAATTGAACAAAAACATTATTCCAACACCTAATCTTAAAATCTTAGACACTAAAAACGTCTTGAAAAAGTTCTATAGATCACCGGGAGAGCAAGAAAAGTTTCGATATTTGTGGAGAAGCGTACCAATGAATTACCAACCAATTTCTAAAATGAGACATCTTTGCTATGGTCGAGAGGCTAATTTATGTGTGAAAAATTATTTCACTAAAATCTGTTATGACGTTAAAAAATTATTGCCGATTCTACTTTAACATGTTAGAAGCTATTTCTGAAAATGTTTAACCCTTTAATGACCGGCACTAGAAATATTTAACGTATGTTAGACTACCCTCACATGAGCAAACTCAGACCGGTCTGAGTTTGCTCATGTGAGGGTAGTCTAATTGAAAAGCTAGCTTAGATATTAAAATGAATTTCAATTAAATCGGCCGTATTGTTCTGGTTTCTACAATCTCTTCCATTATTGCCCAGCCATTTTAAAAAGGCGATTTTTATTGTTTCGTGTCTCTCCCCTCCCCTNCATGTGCAGAGTAAGTGAGCTGAACTCTAACCGGTTTGAAAATTTTCATGTGAGGGGGAGGCAAATTAGCAGACACTACCCCGATCTGAAACTCAGACCGGTCTGAGTTTGCTCATGTGAGGGTAGTCTTACTCAGATTTTGAAATTAGATACATAGAGGCCTGAATCGGATAAAAAAAGTGGAAAAAATTGCCTAAGGGGGCTGGGCGGTTTTTAATGATTTAATTTCCCAAAACGAGAATGCCTCTGAATCAGCTCCAGGTATTCTGAATTCATTTGTTATGATGGTCTAACGAAAGTACAAGCAAAAGGCTGCAAGAAAATAATCTACTTTCTCATTTAAAAATAACTATGCATAAAGAAATTAGATATTTCAACCTTCCACTTGCCCCAAAATTTTCGTCCCGCCCAAAAGTGGACAATAGGCTCTCTGAAAATTTCGAAATCATCCCTCACACGAGACTGAAATCGACAATAGACCATTTTGATATTTAGAAAAAGGGTCTGGGGAGAGCAATATTTTTCTGGTAAATGGCTGCCACGGAGCTAGAAATAGATATAGAAAAAGCTCCGTGGCAGCCATTTACCAGAAAAATATTGCTCTCCCCAGACCCTTTTTCTAAATATCAAAATGGTCTATTACACCATTTGCCCCTCGAATTCATACAAGAGTAAAAATGCGTTAGAATTGCGTTAGAAATGCGACGGACAAAATGTCGACATTATTTTTGCCCCCAATTTGAAATTGTTTTGAGTCAAAAAGTTTTGAATTCGTTTGAAAGCGATAACTTGCTAAAAATGCGTTTGAAACGAATTTAGAAAATCCGTTATCCTTGTTCTGACGCATTTTCACTCTGGTGTGAAGCAGGTTATAAAAGCCAACCTTTTATTTTTCCACGCTAGAGCTTCACTTTTGGTGTTTGTGTTTCCATCCTACTAAATGATCCTACTCGTATCAATTGTTTTGAAGTTTAAATTTGGACAAGATTTGGCCGAAGTTTTAGGCCCTTTTTAAGCATCTTTTCAAACAGTTTCAAAAGCTAAGGTTATTCAACCCAAGCATAGGTTTCTAATCTTTAAAAAGGTCGGTGTAAAATTATGTGACCTATTTCTTTGAAAGAAACTTTAGCTACTTGGTAATAATCCTACCGTTGGACTTTTCAGAAATCTTCAATATTTTCAGAATTCGAGTGCTTTTCTTCATTTTTCAAGGATTCAAGAAAAATTTTGAAAAAATCTTAAAACCATCGTAATTTCTAAACTTTTTGAAGAAACATCGAATAATTTTCCAGAAAAACATAGTTTATGAACGTCTACAATATGTTATCAAGCAAAAGTCGTTCACTCTTCTAGTTTGCAATTTAGAAATTTGATGACGTCACATCCTCAAATGAGTTGAAATATGAAATACGCTGTAATTTCGAAAATATTGAACATTTCTGAAAAGTCCAACGGTAGAGTTATAGCAAAGTAGCTAAAGTTTTTTTCAAGCCATTCGATTCAAATAAATCTGTCACTGAATTTTACACCGACCTTTTTACGCAAATTTAAAGATTTGGAACCTATGCTTTCAACCCATGTATTTCACCAATTTTCCTCAGCAATGCTGATCTGTGGACCATAACTCAAACAATACACAGACAGATTGATGCATTTCAAAGACGACTCTACAGGTATCTGCTAAACATCAAATATCCAAAGAAAATAGGCAACCTCAAACTAGAATCAATCATCAAACAGCAAAAATGGAGTGAATATCTTACAATTCAGAGAGTGAGATGGATTGGACATGTATATAGACTACCAGAAAATACACCAGCTAGACAAGCACTCGAAGAATCAGACAGGCCAACCAAAAACCTAAGAGGCAGACAGAAAACCAAATGGCTTGATGTCATAAAGAAACAACTGCACGAAATTAATGTTCGATGGGATGAAGTTCCTCAACCTCAACTAGCAAGAAATAGACAGACCTGGGACAATGTTATAACAAGCTGTAAGAAAAAGTTGAATACTGAAAACTCGGTGGAAACAGTTTAGTAGTAGTAGTTTAAACAGTTTCAAAGCAAAATCACCTGTAACTGTCAGTAATTTAGAACATTATGACCGACTTTAGTCAAATAAATTTTCAAATCTAAGTTCACCTCCAGTGGCGGAGCCACGGCGGGGGGATGGGGGAGGGGTGTTCCGGACCCCCTCGCTTTTCCAAAAGATGTTCCTCAAGATTAGCACAAAAATGCAATAAAATAGATTTCTCAGGAAGGGTATGCCAGATTAAGTGTTTCTATCATGTAATGAAATAATCTAATAAATATTCCTACCAAAAATCTAAGGTAACTTTTGGTAAAAGAGCGTTGCCTATGTCTTCAAAGAGTTTGAAGGGCGTGGTCACGCAAAATTTCCCAGGGCTTCCCTTCTAAAGTGCTGAATCCGCCGCTTCACCTCTTAACTATATTATGATATAGAAAGGATTTTGACAAGCTGACTAAGAAAGCATTATAGCTGCTGACTATTGTGATGACTAATTTTAGGCAAAATGGAAACTGGTTACTAGACCCAACATTTGGAACAATACTGACTAATGACTTTGCAGGACACTAATTGCCTGACTAATGACCAATCGTAGCCACCCTTCTACTACACCCTCCCAAGTCCACTGAAATTTGTAGATATGTACTGCAGTTCTCAAATGCTTCATCTCAAAATCTTCCAAAACAGGAAGATAAAAGAGAAACTATCATTAAGAGAATGTCCTGCATCCCATGAAATTTCAGTAAAAATACAGCAACAGATAAACAGTAGAAGGATTTGAAATGAAATAAAAGATGAGATCTCATAAATCTATAAATAGCCTTTTGTATTTGATAATCTCGACACATGCACGAATAAAACAAGGCCAGAGAAACAATGGCGTGTGTTGGTTGTTTCTTTGTCCTATTTATAGACCACGCCATTTACCTCAGGTCGTTCACTTTAAGGTGTCCTGTTACCAATGAAATATCAATCATACCACTAGGGTGGCTAAATAGGAAATTGCAACATTGGTCGAATAATTTATTCGGGAAGATAAAAAGATCTAATCTTAATCAATTAATGAGCATAGTTAATATGTAATAACTAGAAAGACAATTAAATGAACGAGTGTCACAGACATCATTGAAAGTGCATTTGAATGAATGTAACTATTTATGTATTTCTGACATTATTAAGTCTGAAAGTCACAAATCCTGCGCATAGTGTGGGCTAGTGGTTAACGTTCCCACCTTTCTGTGCAGCAGAGCGTGAATAGTCTTTTAAGCTGAACTCCCACTTGAGGCGATTTTGTGGTGTGATGCGGCGTAGCGCGATAAAGCTTCAACTTTGTCGCATTACCAATGCGTTGCTGCACTTTATTGTTACTCGGAATGCGTCAAGAACGACGCTTCAAGCGTGAATACAGCTTTATGGTCCAACTGTAGAAACAAACGATCACATAAATGGCCTGAAGCTGAATCCACACAGGAGGCATTTTTCTAGACGCTGAATCACGTATCGGCTAGAGTGCAGTTTAGCGGGCGGCATTCGAATGTTGTCTTGTTGTATGTCATACGGTAAGGGTTAGGGTTAGTTTTAGAAAAGGATTTTTAGGTTTAGTTAGGGTAAGTTAGGTTTAGTTAAGTTAGGGTAAGTTAGGGTTAGTTAGGGTAAGTTAGGGTTAGGGGTTTGTTTAGTTTAATATCTGCAAAAGGAATATGACATTTAGCGCCGCCCGCTAAACTGCACTCGTCCCTTTCGATTATCGCATTCGAACAATTACGCAGTACAGAAGTCAATAAAGGGAGACACAACACAGACGTGGAGAGGTGCAACAAATAAAACACAAAGGTATTACAATTGATTATTTTAAATTTTGAACTTGTTATCTTCAAGTCAACCTCCTGGGCCTCCTGTGGCTGAATGAAGAAGAGTCTCACTTTTTAGCCTGGTTTCCATATAGCCGTAAAGTGCCGCAAGGTTGCCGCAGCCATTGCCCGTAACCATTGCCGCCGGCATGCCGCAGCAATTTCAATTTAAACCAATCCCTCATGTAGCGTAGATTGTTTCTGATTGGTTCGTTCCAAAATGTAACCTACTGAATTAGGGCAGCAGATTTTGTAAAAATAAAATCCTTTGCTTTTGTAAGACACCCAAGTACGAACAGATTAGGTGATTCCAAACAAATGGATATCTATGGCTGATTAGTCAAGCCACGTATGTAAACAAAGCAGACCGCAAAAGATGCTCTGAGATTTGCGTAGCTCACTCACTCGTTATGCATGGGAAGAGACGTTGCTAAGAGAAGACATGAGTATATATCGAAAGAAGACAGATAGATCTCACATATACCGCTGGAGCTAACTCACTTAATTTGCATGAGAAGAGAGGTCGTTAAGAGAAAACATGAGTATATATCAAAGAAGACAGATAAATCTCACATATACTGCTGGAGCTAACTCACTTGTTGTGCATGGGAATAGAGGTTGTTAAGAGAAGACATGAGTATATATCGAAGCAGACAGATAAATCTCACATATACTGCTGGTGCTAACTCACTTTTTGTGCATGGGAAGAGAGGTTGTTAAGAGAAGACATGAGTATATATCGAAGCAGACAGATACATCTCACATATACTGCTGGAGCTAACTCACTTGTTGTGCATGGGAAGAGAGGTTGTTAAGAGAAGACATGAGTATATATTGAAGCAGACAGATACATCTCACATATACTGCTGGAGCTAACTCACTTGTTGTGCATGGGAAGAGAGGTTGTTAAGAGAAGACATGAGTATATATCGAAAGAAGACAGATAAATCTCACATACACTGCTGGCGCTAACTCACTTGTTATGCACGAGAAGAGACGTCTGTTAAGAGAAGACATGAGTATATATCGAAAGAAGAAGGATAAATGTAGAAATCTACAGCTTGAATTTTATTGATTTAATTCACAAGCTGAAAAATGGGCGATACAATTCTCATGTATCTGCAATCTTGGTCAAAATACTTGGGATAAATCACAAATTGCACTATTTCGTCCTTTGATTCCGTGCCCCCCGCTCCCCCCGTTTCAATGTTGCTTGAATCAAACGCCACTCGACCTAGGAAACATTGAATTAGGGGGAAGGGGGGGGGGGTCAGAAGGTCTTAAATGTACGTTTTCGTCTCGATATTTTAGGAAACACCACAATAACACTTAAATTTACCTATGTCCTAACTTATTTTGGCAAGGATTGTACGCAATTAAAACACTCAATGCTTAGCTTTGTCAATCTACTGTTTATTGGGAGGATCGAAATTGGAAGTACCAAGATCGGTTTTAATTGACTTTACAAGAGAGAACTGCGATGCCCAGTATTTCAGGAAAGTGAACAGCCTTCAAGAAACGGTGATGACTTTCTGCGGGGCTAAAACTTCTTTTGGTGTGAAAATATCCAGAAAAGATTACCTGGTAATATAACTGTTGAAAGATTTCAAGTTCTGATTAAAGATTAATCTATTTAAGCAGTTTTAATCTTTGAAAATTGATGTAGTCCAGGTAGTGTCAATTTCCATGTACCACACATATCATTTCTTGTTTTGTAGACGCTCAAAGAATTATCGCGGTTTCCCAAAAAATATCCTCGGGTTAGTTTACGTCTTGTGCAATTACGAAGATAGAAGGAAATGCTGAATGCTTATATCGTAATTTCTCGAAGAAGAACGAAGAAGCTAATACCAAGACTGTTTCTAGGACAATGCTCTTTGGATACTTTGGTACAACATACACGTATTTTTTGTAAGAAACTCAATTCTCAGATCACCAAAAATTAAGAAACTCCAATAATGGGGGAATATAATTTAAGAAACTATATATTTTGATAAAAGAAATCCTTAGCAATTCTTTACTTCATTTTCACTTGTTTACCTGTATCATATGCTCGGAAGGTACTTGAGTAATGTCTAAACCTTGGAAAGCCTTCAAAAAACTTTGTTTTGAAATGGTCACGAAGGCACAGGTAGTAAACATGGAGATTCTTATAGAACCTCTAAGAAACTCCTAAGAAACTCTGAGTACTCAAAATCTAATGATTTTAGGAAACTTTCAGCACTGGCTCAAATTCTTAGTTTTTTTATAAAAAAACACGTGTATATAGCTTTGTTGAACTGCATAGTGTACGAACAAATATACAACATTACAATATTTTCAGTCTTTTTTTATATTCTTCTGTGAACGGAACTTATATTACTGAGTAATCATTTCCTTAGCTTCTTAGGGGAAACGATGTACGTATACGTGTTATGGCAGAGCAATTTGACCTGCAAAACGATGTCCCTTTATGACATACAGATGTTAGACGTGAGACGTGGTCATGCCCTACCTCAAAAGTTTACACGGTTTAGCTAATAAGGCGTAACGGTGACAGAAGGAAGAAATTATGCTAAGGGACAGCAGACTATATCGAACAAGACATCATAACAAACTTAGACCTTAGATAGTTCTTCATATGTTATTACGGAGAAAAACTTGTTTGGGGAGTGGAAAATTATATCTTCAATCATATCGAATATTTCACAAACGAAAGACAGAAGGAGAAAATTATGTTTACGGACAGGAGACTTACTTCAAAACCAAAATCAATGGAAAAGTAGTCATTTGTGAGATGTGGGGAGTAAAAAATTATCTTAAAACCAGATCAAATATTTAACAAAAATTTACAAATTTTAGCTAATAAGGCCTAGCGAAAGACAGAAGGAGAAAATTATGTTTATGGACAGGCGACTTATTTTAAAACCAAAATCAATGAAAAACTAGTCATTTGTGAGATGTGTTTTCGTTTTTCATTACATTTATAAAGCTTATCTCTTGCGGTGCAGACTGTGATTAAGGATTCTTTGGCTGTGAGGGCAGTCAAGTCTGATCAAGCTCCCTACGTGAAACAATCGATTCGACACAGTGATACTCAATTATATTTGAAAGGTAATAAATCTTCGCTCACTTACCCTCTGTACTTTCTTTTTCCAATTGTAACTTTGGCTTGACATTGAGGCCATCTTGATAACTGCTGCATGTTGCCAAATTATTTTCTTTTGTTTGGTTTCTCCTCGCTCTTTTTGTGGTTTTCTGGCATTATGTTTCCCCTACGAAAGATTATTCCAAGACTTGTTGAAATGAAACTTTGGAAGGTCCCTCTATAGTGAAGAGTCAAACCGCGTAGATTTAATCCTCTGATCTGACAGTAGACTTACGACATGAACCCTTGCTTCACTATACAACTACAACCACAACCATCCATCACAGCTCAACAAGGACTGATCCACAAACTGTTTAAGAACAAGGGCAACAAATTGTGTGCCTTAGGGAAGCATTGCTTAGAACGAAAAGGAACAATTCTTCTTAGAACATTTTGGGGCACAAATATATGCAAGTGTATCACAAAATATCACAAACGTATCGCAAAAACTCTCTAAAAATCTTTCAGCTTTAAGTTCGATTATTCTTCGATAGCCATTGGAGATAACCATTCCTTCATTGTCTTTAAACATAAAAAAATACACCAAAAGATCTTTCTTCAACAGGGCTCGAAGACTGTTTTGCAAATATTGGAGAATAACCTCGAGCTTTTTTACAGCTTTTATCCAATTATTTCATCGAGAACTATCGCCCCAAAAGGTTGGGGCCGTTTTTTCCCCATATNTTTACAGGTCCACCTTTAAAAGATTTTGTCGGAGAAATGATGCATTGAACATGAATTTATTAACGTTCAAGGATAAATGACGACATGAATTTTGAATCTGCAGCATTTTTTTGCTTCATATTCACTGCATTTGAAGGATTCAAGGTTGGATTGCAAAATAATTCCAAATTTTGGTTATTGAAGGAGCACATCAGTCATTTTACGCATGATTTGAACTTATGTTCCTACAACTTGCGTTGTTGCTGTTGTTGTTGTTGCTTTTGTCGTCGGAAATTTTTGGTTCTTTGCCCCCCTATGAATTCATGGCTGGTATCGGCCCTAATTTTGGGGCACAAATATATGCAAGTGTATCACAAAATATCGCAAACGTATCGCAAAAACTCTCTAAAAATCTTTCAGCTTTAAGTTCGATTATTCTTCGATAGCCATTGGAGATAACCATTCCTTCATTGTCTTTAAACATAAAAAAATACACCAAAAGATCTTTCTTCAACAGGGCTCGAAGACTGTTTTGCAAATATTGGAGAATAACCTCGAGCTTTTTTACAGCTTTTATCCAATTATTTCATCGAGAACTATCGCCCCAAAAGGTTGGGGCCGTTTTTTCCCCATATTTTTCATATATTTTTCGTATTTCATATATTTAGCGAAGGGGGGGGGCAGCCCCTCAGCACAAGTGCTGGTTTTCAAGGGGCCCTCCCATAAAATAAAACTAAAACTAAATTACAAAAACTCATTAATATTAAAAACTATTCTATTACTAAAACCTATTTTATAATCTAAAAACTTATTTACAATGTTATGTTCAAAGTTTACAGTTAAAAGAAAATAGTTCAACCTTTTATCCGGGTATTTTGGAGCTAAAACAACGAACCCATAAGTCATAAGTCTAGAGTCAAACCGCTGAGAACTAATCCGCAGGTCTGACTGCTTCAAAGGCCTAACCGGATAGGATTACAGGTGGGACTGGAACATGAGGATTATCATACAATGTCATTGAAAATAAGTTGGATATGATAAGCAAATAACAAAATTTTTAAACAAAATAATTAGATTTTCAGTTTGAACTGCGATGAACTATGGTTATCTGAAAGTCTACCCTGGGATCTAAGCGGATTTTGCGTTAGGCCAGCATGTATGTTTTCTGGTTACTTTCGCTTAATTCCAGATTTGAATAATGTAATGGCCGCTCGCAGTATCAACAACGGTTTCGTTTGGCTGAATTTAAACTCGCGAAAACGACGGANAAATAGTTCAACCTTTTATCCGGGTATTTTGGAGCTAAAACAACGAACCCATAAGTCATAAGTCTAGAGTCAAACCGCTGAGAACTAATCCGCAGGTCTGACTGCTTCAAAGGCCTAACCGGATAGGATTACAGGTGGGACTGGAACATGAGGATTATCATACAATGTCATTGAAAATAAGTTGGATATGATAAGCAAATAACAAAATTTTTAAACAAAATAATTAGATTTTCAGTTTGAACTGCGATGAACTATGGTTATCTGAAAGTCTACCCTGGGATCTAAGCGGATTTTGCGTTAGGCCAGCATGTATGTTTTCTGGTTACAGAGAGAAGGGATGGCTTAGGACATTGAAATTAGCAACCGTCCTATGTTGATAAGCAACTTTGGTTCAAAAGGCCTTTCTTAAGTGTAATATGTTTGAACTTGAACTGCTATCATGAACGCCTACCCTGGTTACCACAGAGAGCCAAATAATTAAGGGACCAGAACTACGAGACAAAAATACGAGGAGGGAAGGAGAGAGGAGAAGAAACCCCAAGGTTCTGGAACTATCCCCCTCTCTCTCGTCCCCTTTTTCTTTACCTCCTCGCATTGTCATCCATTAGTTAATTTTTTCTCTTATTCATTCGGCTTTTGGACCTAGGGTAATCGGACGACATGTGACAGACTCTTGCTTGTCCGTTAAAGTGTCACTTCCCTGATGGCCCTGTGCCTTCTCATAAATTTAGTTTTAGGTTACTTTATAAATTTCTCTGAGTTTCTATTTATCTAAAATTTTGCTAATTCAAACCAAGAAAGCAAATTATCATCTTTCAAAATTACAGAATTTCAGAAACAAGAGTTTCAAGTTGAATCATGGTAATTCGAACTTGGTTTAAGTCGAAAACTCGATATTCGATATTTTTGATAATTTAACAGTCCCCTTTTTATAGCTAGCTTGCTTGCGGTTATAACACCGGATGACTGAAAGGTTTTTGTATCCCTGAAAATATTGAATTATCCAAGTTCAACTCATATAATTGAATTTGTATTTTAGAATGCGAGTAAAATGGATATTTTGAAGGTCAACTTGAAAAGGTCAAAAACCACTTGATATCTCGAAAAACCGAAAAGAACTTGTGTGTCCCTTGAGACTTCAAATTATTGAGGTTCAACTGCATGTAAATAAAAAATAAAAATAATATTTGGGTTCTGTACTTTATGATCTGAGTAAAAGAGCAACTTGGAAGGTTGACATCAAGCAACATACCTGAAAAAATCGATTAAACTGCAGTCGGTTTAAAAGGCTTCCGCATAAAAATAAACTTTTGTTTCCCTGGAGATTCCGAGTTATCGAAGTTCAACTTTGATTAAATACAACACAGTAACATTCTGATCTCGTAGCTAAAGATCTGATTACAAGGAATATTTGAAGGTCCACGCCAAGAGATATTCTGATTATATCGATTAAACCAAATAAAGTATAAAAAGGCTCCGCGCAAAGTATTAAACAAAGACCGACTCGTACACCAATTGAAGGGTAACTTGATATTATTAGCTTTTAAACAGGAACAACGACAAAAGAATAACAAACTCACCAAATACTCATTGACCAAACACTTCAAAATTCGATTGTTTATTTAAATAAAGCTTCACCAAAGCTGTACTCCTAACTTGCATCTGTTTGTATCTGCTTGTATCCGTTGCAGCAGTGGTCTCGAGCAGCTAGAGGTTTCTCGCCCTGCTGGGCAGCATCAGACACTTAAAATGGTCTATTATTTGTTGACCTGTAATGATTAACCCTTCTAACGGCCAGATTATTAACACAATGTGGCTAAACTTGTCCTCACCAGCCAATGACGACCAACCAAACAAGCTTCTTTCCTTTGGCGTCCGATTTGATCAGCTTAGCAACCCACATCTTATTCATCTTGGCCTCTTTGCATCGATGCGCTAACCAATGTTGTGAAATGGACCGAAATGGGCAATCGAAGAACTTAAGGCTAGTCTCCAGATGGTCTTTTGTTTTCCCTGACAAAAAGAGGTATACACTTTCCTTTAGGAATTTCAAGATAAATTAGTTTCTTAAATAACAAATTCAGTTCTGTACTGTTCTGTACAGCGTTCTGTACTGCATTGAAAAATCTACAGTTTTATAGAAATAGTTATAACATAACAATAAAGCCACCGAATTTCATTATTCAATTCTGGCTAACATTCTTTGAAAATTGTCTGCACTCTTCTTTTATAGAAGTACCATAGTTTAAAAGCAACCTGCACTCTAAGGGAAACAATTTAAGCAAGCGACGAGAGAGGCAAAAACGTTTTGGCACGCCCGGTATATTTAGCAGATGACTCCATTCTCTACCGTTATTTGAAAAATAAAGATGTGTCTTTGATGAGAAATCTCAATGAAATCTATCTATCCTTCCGAATTGCTGGTTTTGCACAAGAAAGCTTCCAAAAACGGCGCTAGGATTCATAAAAATAATACAGACGGCTAAGAGGGTTCTGAAGAGGGTTCTAAATCCCATTTTTCCAATCCCATTTTCCCAGTTACGTTTTGCGGGAAATCCCAGCCTTTTTTGTAGATATAAATTTTTCAGTTGATTAGTTTCGTTTAATTTTGTTAATTTTGTTTCTTGCTGCCATACATTTGTAATGTAGTGCATAATAGCAATATGATGACGATGATGATGATAAAGTCGGTAATCAAATCCCATCCCAGTATATTGTTTTACCGCTGGTATTCCCAGTCCCAGTTCATCAAATCCCAGTCCAAGCATAAAAATCCCAGTCTCAGCATACATTTTAGGCATCCCAGATCCCACTCTACCTCTTCTCGGTATAGCGTTGTTTGCTTATGGACCTTGCACCATAGGCTGGACAATTATATATCCTTTAAGTTGACAACATAGTAACCCGTATTTCAACCAACATTTGCATAAATTTCTCAAAACGAACGCATTTCCAAGAAGAAAACTTGATAAAATTGGTATTAATTATCATATGCAAAGATTTGCTGAAAAGACTTTTTTGTGGGGAAAAATGGCTTGTGCCCTTTAGAGCAACTCTGAGTACTACTATCAGAGAGTCTATTTTGTGTGAAAGGTCATGCCTAAGCGAAAAGTGAAGGTGAAGTTGTGGTTTTAGCGCCAAGCGCTGGGATCGCAGAAGTAGCTATGCGCTAATTGAATCTGTGACCCCTTGTCATGACGCTCAAGAGGAGCTGATGGGATTTGAATTCCGTCCGCCTGACTGTTCTGGCTGCAAAGTCAGTGGATTACAACACGGCGCCATAACACCTTCGAAGGACAGTACCCTCCCATAGATAGCAACTCGGGTACCCTTTCACAAGCACGTATTTAGCATGTAACAGAGTCAACCCACAATATCCTTCGCAAGCAATTTAGGCTAGAATATCCTTTACCAGTGTTTCACACGTTTGCTATTCATCATGAGTCTCATTTCGGTGCCTGCATGCATGTTCGCTCTGCGCTGCTCTGCTCTGCTAAGGTGCACACAATCAGGTACCGTGATTAAATTTCAACGTATTTTCCCCATGATCTTCCCGCTTTTTTTGCTTACGTTAGTAATGGGCCTAGCCACGTAGCCAAAGCTACGAGTAGTGCAGAAACTGTTGAGGATTGCCGTACTTGCCTAAAGACACTTGATATGTGGCTAGTTGGATGGAAGAAGATTTTGGTTGGTATTTTGTCTCTGTTGCGTTTTGCTCACTGCCATCTTGATTACTGCTTCCACCACAGTTTTGCTTCCGATTCCTGTACCTAATTGAATTGAATTGAATTGAATTTCCACCCAACATTTAAATTCAGATTTCACATGTGACCCAACCGTGTGCGCCTTTGAGGTCCAAAACAACTAAGGTATGTTTTCCTCCGAAAATAATTAGTTTCAACTTAGAATTTGAGACCTTGTTAATTTGATAATCAAATCTTGAAATCTTGAAATTGTGAGTCAATCTGACAAATGGTTGCTGATTTATGGCACAAGAAAATCTAAATGAGTCAGCTGCACAAATGGGGCATGATTCTTTTGGACACCCTGTAGGAAGGACAACAAGAAACAAAAAATGAAATGTTAAATATGTGTCCCTTACATATGAAGAAATATGCGTTGCGTTGTTACCCTGAATGTGTTCTGGTGCAGTGGTGCAATCCTTTGACTCTGTAGCCAGAAAAGTTCAGACAGACGAGGTTCAAGCCCCACCCACACCACCGGAGCGTCACGACAAGGGGTCGCGGACTCAATTAGCGCCATTAGCGCTTAGCTACTTCTGCGCTCTCAGCGCTTGATGCTAAAACCACAACTTCACATCGACTCTGACCTTGGCCTTGCCTCGACCCTGACTTGAGCTTGACCTATTTCAGTTCCTCAGAAGCTAAATGATGAGATTGTCATCACTCAAAGCTGTAAATTGGACCATATTTGCACTTTAATTTCCGCTTCCAAATAAAACTCCCGGAACTCTTGAACAGTATGACAAATTTTAGAGAAAGAAATTCTCAGAAATGAAATTGCTGTTGAAATCGATGTATAATTGATCGTATGTTTCGAGAAAATGCCGATACATCAACAAGGGCAAATTTTGTAACAAAGCATCGGTTGCTATGATTGACAAGCCACTTCAAAGCGATTAGCGATCACAGACAATAGAATTCTCTCAAGCAACAAATCAAAACAAGCGAAGCCGGAAAAGAAGCTATGAAACCAGTATGGCCAACTGTCTCTTTGTGCATGAGAGAGAAGACATTGTTAAGGTTACTGTAACCCTTCAGACAGCGATTAAGAAACTCTACTTTTCACGGCCGTTCCTTAAACTATACCAAACAAACTTATATGTTATTCGAAGCAGAATAAAACGTAGAATACCATAAAAATATGACCAGTTGATTAAATAAAAACGCAAATGATTTATTCCAGATTTTAGGCGAAATTTACCACCCTTGGGAAAAAATCTTGGTGTACCTCATCGGGCATTGTTCGACCAAGACTATCTATTTACCTAAGACTTAAGGTCCTGAACTGCAAAAGGGTGTCACGAATTTTTGATAAAACGTACTGTCTAGAAATAATGCAATTTTAAATTAATGTTAATGTCTGAAATGTATTTTTTAACTTTTAAACCCTTATAAAAGTCGGACCAGTGGATCTATCACAAATCGCTGACACCCTTTGGTAGTTATATGCTTTGTGACCCTGTATGCCAAATGTCAAGCGATTTGATTGGCCCGTTAGGTACACCAAGATTTTTTAGTACCCACCAGTACCCCGGAATCTTGTTTCGAGAAATCAGGCTTTTATCAAATTGAAGCAGAACGTGCGGGAAAAACGATTATGCTTGAAAGTGCAAACATAAAGCCGCAGGTCAAGCAATAAGGCTTTAGCGCGGTCTTGGTCAATCGTTATATCAAGAAAATAACAGCAGGGGATGTTGTGAATATAGCTGCAAGGTCAAGTGAGTTTACTTTAATCCTCTGAAGTCTATTCCCGCATTTTTTGAGAAATATGATTGCTTCTTTTAAAATGCTCAAATTTCCCAGTAATTGTGGTTATTTCTGGAAATGAGTTGGTTGAAACGGTACTCAAATACTTAAACCATCGGGAAATGAGGAAAACGAAAAATCGATAAATTTGTGTCTGAAGGGTTACAGTAACCTTAAGAGAAGACACGATATATCGAAAGCTAAGCATCTGCCTCGCGGATTAAAGTACATGAATCAATGATTAAAGTACATGAATCGTGAATCATGATTAAAGTACATTAAAGTACATGATTAAAGTACATGGATTAAAGTATAAAGAGATCTAGTCTAGACAGAACGAGAGAAGGACGCATGCCATTTATGTTCCCATTGCTGTCATAGGTCGAGAACATCAAATACAATAGGCTATACTTAGATTGCCCCCAGTCCACCTAGCTAAGCTACTTCTATCCCCGTTAATTCACTCCAAGTTGCCCTTGGCCTAGCCTCCTTCCGTTGTATAGTCATGTCTTCTCTTAGCAATGCCTTTCGCGTGCACAACGAGGCAGCTGGCCATACTAGTTTCGGGGCATCTTTTTGGGATTCGTTTTTTCGATTCGTTGCTTGGAAAGAATCTTCTTTGTCTGAGATCGCTAACCACTTTGTAATGGCGTGTCAATCATAAGCAACTGATTCTATTGTTACAACAAGAGCAGATTTTGTAACAATAGCAAAACTTGCCTTTGATTGACATTCCATTTCAAAGCGATTAGTGATTGACAAAAGGGATTTCAATGGCCGAGTAAGCAAGCCAAGGATGTAAACAAAGCAGACGGCAAATAATTGCCTTGAAACATAGGTGGCTAACTCAGTCATTGTGCACGCGAAAAGGAGTTCTTAAGAGAAGAAATGAGTATCTATCGAAAGAAGAAGGATACTTGTAAGAATCTGCCTAAATTGTCTGCTTGGTTGACACCCTTGGCTTGATTACTCGGCCGTTGAAATTCCTTTGTCTTTAGTTGCTAATCGCTTTGAAATGGCGTGTCAACAAAGGCAAGTTTTGCTATTGTTACAAAATCTGCTCTTTTTACAATATCTTACCATGTTTGAAACATCACTTTGGGTCATCCAGTATTCCAAGGAAAACGGGCTTGCTATGGAAACCGCTTGATATGTTATCGCAAGTTCGCTTCATAAACAATGGTAGATAGGCCAAAGTCTCACCATATCGAGACAGTGCGATAACGCATCATTTTCAGAAATTTAATTCAATTTTATCGTGGCGACTATTTTCCACAGAACCATGAAATCAAAATGACATGCAAGGAAAAACTAAAAGATATGATGTTTGATTTATAGGCTTGGGTGTGATAAAATGTTCTAATGTTAAGTTATAGTTTTACTGGGTCATTTTGGGTTAAAACCTTGGTTGGAGGTTGGCGATAACGAGTAAAAAAACATGTTTTGTAGCATTCATTAAAAAACCATCCTTTTGATATCAGAAAAATTGTTTGTTTGAAATGACATTTCTTCACAATAGACATTTTAGGAATAGACTTATTTTTTACAAGAAACTATACATTTCTACCAGTACTCATCATCATCATCATCATTAGCAAAATGCACTACCTAATACAGGCATGGCAGCTATATACTAACATAAATTAAACTAAAAAAATAACACTTAAACTAAAATACTGAACTAAAAATGAAATGAACTAAAAAGAACCAAGTATATTTAGGGAGTCAAAAGCAAGCGATCACGCGAAGAGCAGAAAACGCAGAGCTTAGTGAAAGCAACAGTTTGTATAAAATTTATCGCTCTATGCGGGTGCAAAAGATTTCGAGTTTTTGCGAAAGTATATTTTCGTGGCGAGGTAAAAACGAGGGTGTGGTTTTCTCCACAGCTAGCCCCTCCCTCCGCCATTATTATTAGATGACGCAATAAAAATGAAGCTCTCTGATTGGCTAATGTAATAGAATTACGTCATATGTAAACAAACCAAAGCTGCTATTGTTACAAAATTTGCCTCTGTTCTTCAATTCACAAATCTGAAAAATGAGAACACTGGATTCATTGCTTTTTACAGTAGCCATTCAAACGACGCACATGTTTTTTGAGACAACCTGTATATGATATTTATAAAAAAGCGGCGAGTGTGAACTATGTGTTTCTTGGTGTTTATCTGTTATCAAATAATTTAAAACTTTCGAACAAAACCAGATTTCATACAATTAAAGTTTAAAACAAAATTTTGTCCGAAAGTTTGATCGTTCAAAACTTTTCGATTTTAATGTATACTGTTCTCAAGTTACAACATGGGCGTTCCACAGACATTACACTTGCCTAATGACTTTCCACAGACATTACACGAATAAGGCTTTTCTCCGGTATGTACCCTTCGATGCCCGTTTAGATCGCTGATCTTCCAAAGGACTTTCCAGTATGTACTCTTCCATGTCTTTTAAGACTTGCTTTTTCCTTGTAAGATTTTCCACAAACATTACACGAAAAAGGCTTTTCTCTCGTATGTACCATTTTATGTTTCTTGCAATTACCCGAAATTGCAAACTTCATCCCACACACATCACATGAATAAGGCTTTTTTCCCGTATGTAATCTTTCATGTCTTTGAAGAGTTTCTTTCTGCCTGTAAGATTTTCCACAAACATTACACGAAAAAGGCTTTTCTCCCGTATGTACAATTTTATGTTTCTTGCAATTGCTCGAAATTGCAAACTTCATCCCACACACATCACATGAATAAGGCTTTTCTCCCGTATGTAATCTTTCATGTGTTTGAAGAGTTGCTTTCCTCCTGAAAGATTTTGCACACACGTTACACGAATAAGGCTTTTCTCCCGTATGTAATCGTTCATGTCTTTGAAGAGTTGCTTTCTGCCTGAAATATTTTCCACACACGTTACACGAAAAAGGCTTTTCTCCCGTATGTACCATTTTATGTTGCTTGCAATTACTCGAAATTGCAAACTTCATCCCACACACATCACATGAATAAGGCTTTTCTCCCATATTTACTTTTTCATGTGTTTTTAGATAGGCAACTTTTTTGATAGATTTTTGACACACATTATACGAAAAAAGCTTTTCTCCAGTATGTACTCTTTCATGCATTTGAAGATCTGTTTTCCGCTTGAAATATTTTCCACACAAATTACACGAAAACGGACGTTCAACAGTATATACAATTTCATGTTTATTAAAAATACTTGGAAATCGAAACTTCATCCCACACACATCACGTGAATATGGCTCCTCTCCAGCATGTACCCTTTCATGTGCTTTTAGATTTCCATTCAGATGAAATGATTCTCTATTGACATCATATGAAAATGGTATATCTCCATTATGTTTTCTTTTTCGTTTTACACAGTTTCCTGAAATATTAAAGGGAATGGACATACGTATATTGATTGGCTGCTAAAAATAGGCTAAAGGAAATTGTCACACAATTGTTGTTCCTTTAGCAACGCAATGAAACGGCACGTGTCAAGATTATCAAATACTACATATAATTTTACTAGTTGGATTGGGCCATCTTTAACTCTGTCGATTCCCTTTAAAACTATAAAAAAAATTTGATAAAAGGTTTTCATAAAGTCCTAATCAATAATAACTGTTCCTGAACTTATTTTTTTGAGTGTATGGGCTTAATATGCAACCAAAAAGCCTAAATTAACAAGATGCAAAGAACCCATACAAATATCTGGCTTCTATATCGTATCCTTCTTCCTCTTGATTTTTTCCTGTCATTTTTGGCTATATGCAACCAAAAAGCCTGGATTAACCCTAGCCAGCCTAAAAATTTGATATATCGTTTTTCGCCCCCCCCCCCCTCTTTTCTCCGAAACAATGAAAGATATAACAATGAGACTTACCCCAATTGTTCTTTGGACAATTGGCTTTTCAATTATAACAATATAAATTAATTAGGCACGTGATTCGTTGCTAGGCAACTAAAAATCAAAGGAAATTAGGCAAATTTATTGCTCCTCAACAAATATACTTCTATTTCATTAATTACTGAACTGATTTTCTCCAAAATTATTGCAAATAGTAGGAAACATATCTCAGATTCAAAATACATAAGTTGTAGCATTTTTCAGTTTCTATCTTTTTAGAACAATTAGCTTTTAATTATCTTTTTGTTTTATGCGCTGACTTTCTTTGCAGTTGTTTCAATGTATTGTCCTCTTTGCTAGTAAATATACACTCAAAATGGATCAAATAAACAAGATATGCAATTTTTTCATAGTTCACACTTTTTAATTAGAACAATGATGTCATCAATATAAATGATGTCGTAGATATTAAGTTTTGATGATGTCAGCAAATATGAAAGAATTATATATCAAATGAAAGTACTCGTCAAAAGCAAGTGAATGGTGCATGTTTGAGATCATTTAGACAAATGAGACAAAAACTATGGCAGTTTTAGGCTTTCTTTTGTTGACCACTCCCCAAATATGGTACTACTGTGGTCACATGATGAAAGTCGAAACAATGAAATGTCAAAAAGTTAATTGCCAAATAAATTTGATTAAAAGTCACAAAGACTGCTTGTTTATATCTTCTGTTGTTTTAGCGCAATGTATCAAAGTTTCGTAGGGGGGGGGGGGGGGGGTACCACTGAGTGATAACCAAAAACTTAACATTAATTGATGCCAACTGTTTGGCAGTACAGCCACCAGAAGCCACAGGATGAAATAGCACGAACAGCAGCTATCGTTCTTCCTTGTTCCGTGGGGTTACGTTACACACTGTGGAACCCATGCTCATTTTTACCTAAAGAAAGAACTTCTCATTACTTAAAACTTAAGTACTCAAAGTTTCTTCAAGGTTTCTTAGAATATTCATCAATTTTTTGATGTTTACATCCAGTGTTCATGTGTGTGTCCTCTTAAATATTTCACAACGAAGTCTTATGATACTGTGTCCCCATGTAGACATTGCACCTGTTTCTTTATAAGAAGCAAAGAATTTGACTCAGTACTGAAAGTTTCTTGAAATTCTCATTATTTGAGTATTCAAAGTTTCTTAGGAGTTTCATCAAATTCTTGATGTTTACATCCATTGCCCTCGTAAACATTTCATAACGAAGTCCTATGAAGCCATGCCTCTGGACATTAGTCAAGTACCTTCCAAGTTAACATAATACAAGAAACAAAGTCTCTCTCTGTCTCTCTGTTACGCTCCTCCGTCCTTGTTGGACACTGCGCGGTCTACTACAATCTTCCATACGTGTCTGTGATTTGCCAGTTCTTTATGATCTTTTATTTCGAGGTTTCTTATGTTTTCGTTACTATCTTTAATTATCACGTTAACTTTGATGTTTTCTAAATCTTTATTTCTAAGAAAAAAAGTGAAAATAAAGTGAATATACAACCTCGTTCCCATGACCCAAAAGGAGGCTGCTGAATCTGGCCCTCGGAAGCAGTATTGACGTAGGAAACTGGCCCTCGGAACCAGGTTGGTGAATATATGCTGTGGATTTCCTTGACTAAAAGAAAAAGTTCCTTAAATAATGTGTCCCGGGACTGAAGTGTCTTATGTTTCTAATGATCTGAGAGTTGAGTTTCTTATAACAGACATTTGGTGCAGCCAAGCTAGACTTTTTATTTTTTTTATTTTTTTTATATCACTAAAATTTAAAACACGAAAAAAAAAACTCAAATTTAATTATTGTTGAGGTGGAGGCAAAAAACGCTTGTTATACCTTATTACAGGAAATTAATGCAGCTAGAAATTAAGGTCCCGTATGTATCAATATTTCTGTTATGTTCTCAGGCAGTGGCACAAGAAAAACTGTGATGTGATTAGGGCAAGTTTTCGAGAAATCTTTCATTTCCAAAAAGGATAATTTATTAAAACAAGTGCTTACCTTCCTCGCCACACGTGATGCGTTTCAGAGCTTCATTCCCCTTTCCACAGTCGTGAACCTTTCCATTGTAATGTACAGCTTTCGAGCAGCTTATTGTATACCATTTGTAATCTTTGTGTATATGCATGGGAAATCCAAATTGCACGAGTTTGTTTGCAGTGACCACCTCTGATTTAGGACCAATCCGATTGGCTCTCCAAAGCAAAGGCATGTTTATGAGGTGGATGTTCTTCGGTCAGCAATCAAATCATTCTACTTCTGTGTTTGCTTTACTGGCAAAATGGTCGCTTCGAAAAGTGTGCGAATTCTCCACCTTTTTTCTGCGTTCTTTCTGTCTTAAGAGAATGTTGCAAAACTACAATTCATAGAATCTATCACAAGAAACTACAAATCTACCCTTTGACTAGCCTGCGTGCAGACTATACTTTTCCACTGCGAAGGAGTGTCCTCGTTGGCATTCCTTCGCAGTGGAAAAGTATGGTCTGCACGCAGGCTACCCTTTGACAAGTAGGATGAATTTTATATAATAAAGAATTCAGGTCTGACAAAGCGATTTATGGTTCTCAAGAATAGATTTCACACCTCTGGGTGTACTCAATCAAATAAAAATAAACAGGGAGAGCAAAACCATATGGTTGGTTNTGCGTTCTTTCTGTCTTAAGAGAATGTTGCAAAACTACAATTCATAGAATCTATCACAAGAAACTACAAATCTACCCTTTGACTAGCCTGCGTGCAGACTATACTTTTCCACTGCGAAGGAGTGTCCTCGTTGGCATTCCTTCGCAGTGGAAAAGTATGGTCTGCACGCAGGCTACCCTTTGACAAGTAGGATGAATTTTATATAATAAAGAATTCAGGTCTGACAAAGCGATTTATGGTTCTCAAGAATAGATTTCACACCTCTGGGTGTACTCAATCAAATAAAAATAAACAGGGAGAGCAAAACCATATGGTTGGTTATTGCAAATCGCTTTGGAGACCTAAACCCTTCGTTTCACACAAATTCATCCATGCTCTCGACGGGTTGCAACTTTGCCAGGTTTCTGAAAATCCCATTTTTACCAAGCTGCAAATCGAAAAAAGTTCGAAAATAATCTTGGTGCAGGATGGAATTTCTGTACATTGACAAATGTTTTGACAAATTAAGATTTGAGATTTGAGTGTAAATTTTGTTAATACTTGTTCTGAGATCTTACTAGGCACTTTGGAAGCCCTTTTAACAAAAATTAATCCATAAACTAATTAATTAATTCTGCATTTAGAGCTTTAAAATTTTAAGAAACCCATAAGAAACATCGTGTAGCAAAAATGTCCTAACATTTTAGAAACTTGCTATCACCCCCGGACCTAAGTTTCTCATAAAAAATGCACCTGAAACAATCATTTCAGTATCAATTATTTTGAAACTACATGTTTTTGTCGGCAAATAATGGGTGTGCACAGCTTCCAAATTAAAAGCCGATTTCGCCCTATAGGGCCTACTTTTTAATTGATCTTTCTCCACATAAGTGGGGATAAGAAAGAGCTTTCTCACAACAGACACTCTATGAATTGAAAGAAGAAGAATATATCTAAACATCTGCCTAGGGCAATTTATCAATTTGGTTTAGAAGCTGGGCAGTAAGTGTTTTAATTATACCCAAACGTTTAAGAATTGAATCGCCTACCAATCGGCTTCTGAATCAACTAGATAAAATACCCGACGCAGATGTTTAGATATATCCTTCTTCTTTCCATGTAAGCTCATGTCTGCTCTTAAAAACCATTTCTGGCATGCACAACGAGCGAGTTAGCTGCCCTGGTTTCAGAGCAACTTTTGCGGCTTGCTTTGTTTTTTGATTTGACCAACCGAGCATAGAATTCCCTTTGTCTGTAATCGCTAATCGCTTGGTGCTTGGGTGTCCATCAAAAGTACCGGATGCTATTGTTGCATTATCTGCCCTTGTTTTTGGCTCCTAACGTTTAAACGGCTACTGTGACTGTGAGGAATTCCCATTTTCAATAATTTTGAATTTACCTCCATAAAAAGAAGCTTCAACCCAAACTTTGATACATTAAAAACCAAAACTTTCGGCGGATAATAATGATAAACATTGTTCATTTGCTCTGCTTCTTTAGCTCTCTGACAGCTGCCTTGAGGCTACGACTTTTCCTTTGCTTTGCCCCCTTGAGCTTGAATCAGTCAAAGTCATTCAAAGATGAACGTTTAAAATTTCAGCGGAAAAAATTTGGTGGATAATCTTCGGCGAAGAAACTTTCGGCAGAAATTTCGCAATTTCGGTGGATAAATTTTCGACCAAAAAAATGTCGAGAATTTTGGAAGGAATAATTTCTTTTGGTTGGAATTTTGATGGAAAGCATAGTAACAGAAGGACGATATTACGTTTTCTAAACATAACCACAATACAATGTATAAAATTAAAATAACGCAGACTAAAAGGTTTCTTTGCCAACTGTTTGGCAGTACAGCCACCAGAAGCCACAGGATGAAATAGCACGAACAGCAGCTATCGTTCTTTCCTTGTTCTGCGGGGTTACGTTACACACTGTGGAACCCATGCTCATTTTTACCTAAAGAAGGAACTTCTCATTACTTAAAACTTAGGTACTCAAAGTTTCTTCAAGGTTTCTTAGAATATTCATCAATTTTTTGATGTTTACATCCAGTGTTCATGTGTGTGTCCTCTTAAATATTTCACAACGAAGTCTTATGATAATGTGTCCCCATGTAGACATTGCACCTGTTTCTTTATAAGAAGCAAAGAATTTGACTCAGTACTGAAAGTTTCTTTAAATTCTCATTATTTGAGTATTCAAAGTTTCTTAGGAGTTTCATCAAATTCTTGATGTTTACATCCAGTGCCTTGCCCTCGTAAACATTTCACAACGAAGTTATATGAAGCCATGCCTCTGGACATTAGTCAAGTACCTTCCAAGTTAACACAATACAAGAAACAAAGTGAAAATAAAGTGAATATACAACCTCGTTCCCATGACCCAAAAGGAGGCTGCTGAATCTGGCCCTCGGAAGCAGTATTGACGTAGGAAACTGGCCCTCGGAACCAGGTTGGTGAATATATGCTGTGGATTTCCTTGATTAAAAGAAAAGTTCCTTAAATAATGTCCCGGGACTGAAGTGTCTTATGTTTCTAATGATCTGAGAGTTGAGTTTCTTATAACGGACATTTGGTGCAGCCAAGCTAGACTTTTTATTTTTTTTATTTTTTTTTTTATCACTAAAATTTAAAACACGAAAAGCAAAACTCAAATTTAATTATTGTTGAGGTGGAGGCAAAAAACATAACGTTATCGAGTCGCCTCCACACCCAACATCACAAATATACCATTACTTTAAATTGAAATAAACTTCACAATACACTAAGAAAAGACTAAAGCCGAATTTGCCATTAAGACAGAATGAACGCAGAAAAAAGGTGGAGAATTCGCACACTTTTCGAAGCTAGATTTACTACCTGAGCTGTATGTTTCCGCTTTTTATACCTTATTACAGGAAATTAATACAGCTAGAAATTAAGGTCCCGTATGTATCAATCAATCAATCAATCAATCAATCAATCAATCAATATTTCTGTTATATTCTCAGGCAGTGGCAGAAGAAAAACTGTGATGTGATTAGGGCAAGTTTTCGAGAAATCTTTCATTTCCAAAAAGGATAATTTATTAAAACAAGTGCTTACCTTCCTCGCCACACGTGATGCGTTTCAGAGCTTCATTCCCATTTCCACAGTCGTGAACCTTTCCATTGTAATGTACAGCTTTCGAGCAGCTTATTGTATACCATTTGTAATCTTTGTGTATATGCATGGGAAATCCAAATTGTACGAGTTTGTTTGCAGTGACCACCTCTGATTTAGGACCAATCCGATTGGCTCTCCAAAGCAAAGGCATGTTTATGAGGTGGATGTTCTTCGGTCAGCAATCAAATCATTCTACTTCTGTGTTTGCTTTACTGGCAAAATGGTCGCTTCGAAAAGTGTGCGAATTCTCCACCTTTTTTCTGCGTTCTTTCCGTCTTAAGAGAATGTTGCAAAATTACAAATCATAGAATCTATCACAAGAAACTACAAATCTACCCTTTGACTAGCCTGCGTGCAGACTATACTTTTCCACTGGGAAGGAGTGTCCTCGTTGGCACTCCTTCGCAGTGGAAAAGTATGGTCTGCACGCAGGCTACCCTTTGACAAGTAGGATGAATTTTATATAATAAAAAATTCAGGTCTGACAAAGCGATTTATGGTTTCCAAGAATAGATTTCACAGCTCTGGGTGTACTCAATCAAATGAGAATAAACAGAGAGAGCAAAACCATATGGTTGGNTAAAAAATTCAGGTCTGACAAAGCGATTTATGGTTTCCAAGAATAGATTTCACAGCTCTGGGTGTACTCAATCAAATGAGAATAAACAGAGAGAGCAAAACCATATGGTTGGTTATTGCAAATCGCTTTGGAGACCCAAACCCTTCGTTTCACACAAATTCAACCATGCTCTCGACGGGTTGCAACTTTGCCAGGTTTCAGAAAATCCCATATTTACCAAGCTGCAAATCGAAAAAAGTTCGAAAATAATCTTGGTGCAGGATGGACGTTCTGTACATTGACAAATGTTTTGACAAATTAAGATTTGAGATTTGAGTGTAAATTTTGTTAATACTTCTTCTGAGATCTTACTAGGCACTTTGGAAGCCCTTTTAACAAAAATTAATCCATTAACTAATTAATTAATTCCGCATTTAGAGCTTTAAAACTTTAAGAAACCCATAAGAAACATCGTGTAGCAAAAATGTCCTAACATTTTAGAAATTTGCTATCACCCCCGGACCTAAGATTCTCATAAAAAATGCACCTGAAACAATCATTTCAGTATCAATTATTTTGAAACTACATGTTTTTGTCGGCAAATAATGGGTGTGCACAGCTTCCAAATTAAAATCCGATTTCGCCCTATAGGGCCTACTTTTTAATTGATCTTTCTCCACATAAGTGGGGATAAGAAAGAGCTTTCTCACAACAGACACTCTATGAGTTGAAAGAAGAAGGATATATCTAAACATCTGCCTAGGGCAATTTATCAATTTGGTTTGGGAGCTGGGCAGTAAGTGTTTCAATTATACTCAAACGTTTAAGAATTGAATCGGCTACCAATCGGCTTCTGAATCAACTAGATAAAATACCTGACGCAGATGTTTAGATATATCCTTCTTCTTTCCATGTAAGCTCATGTCTGCTCTTAAAAACAATTTCTGGCATGCACAACGAGCGAGTTAGCTGCCTTGGTTTCAGTTTCAGAGCAACTTTTACGGCTTGCTTTGTTTTTTGACTTGACCAACCGAGCATAGAATTCCCTTTGTCTGCAATCGCTAATCGCTTTGTGCTTGGGTGTCCATCAAAAGTACCGGATGCTATTGTTGCATTATCTGCCCTTGTCTTTGGCTGCTAACGTTTGAACGGCTACTGTGACTGTGAGGAATTCCCATTTTTAATCATTTTAAATTTACCTCCATAAAAAGAAGCTTCAACCCAAACTTTGATACATTAAAAACCAAAACTTTCGGCGGATAATAATAATAAACATTGTTCATTTGCTCTGCTTCTTTAGCTCTCTGACAGCTGCCTTGAGGATGAGACTTTTCCTTTGCTTTGCCCCCTTGAGCTTGAATCAGTCAAAGTCATTCAAAGATGAACGTTTAAAATTTCAGCGGAAAAAATTTGGTGGATAATCTTCGGCGAAGAAACTTTCGGCAGAAATTTCGCAATTTCGGTGGATAAATTTTCGACCAAAAAAATGTCGAGAATTTTGGAAGGAATAATTTATTTTGGTTAGAATTTTGATGGAAAGCATAGTGACAGAAGGACGATATTACTTTTTCCAAACACGACCACAATAAAATGTATACAATAAAAATAACGAGACTACCCTCACATGAGCAAACTCAGACCGGTCTGAGTTTCAGATCGGGGTAGTGTCTGCTAATTTGCCTCCCCCTCACATGAAAATTTTCAAACCGGTTCGAGTTCAGCTCACTTACTCTGCACATGCGCATTTCACAAAATCTTTCCTGAACATAAACAAACATGGCGCCAATTGGTTTGAGAATTCATTTCGCCCCGAAACGAAAAAAATTTCTGCTCACATGAAAATTTCAGGTCGACCTGAAAACTCAGACCGACCTGAGAGACCGAAACGAATTTCAGGTCGACCTGAGTTTCATTTCGCCTTCGTCANACTTTATGGCTTGAAAGGAACTTCAAGACCTTTGCTATAGTCCTATATGTAAACTCTCTAATATCTTGATTATTTTCAGAATTACAGCGTCTTCTTTGCTGTTGCCAGTTTTGAGAATGTGACGTCATCAAATTGCTAAATCGTAAACTAGAAAAGCTACAGATTTTTGCTTGCAGCCATATTATAGACCTTCATAAACTATAGTTTTCTTGAAGATTGTGCCGTTTTTCATATTTCCATTTAGGATCTACGAATATTTTAATTTTTTTCAAAACTTTTCGTGAGTTCTTTCAATAAAAAGAAAACCGCTGTAATTCTGAAAATAATCAAGATATTAGGGAGTTTACATATAGGATTATAGCAACTTACCTGAAGTTCCTTTCAAGCCATAAAGTCAAACAAAAGATGCATTACCCATCCGTGCAATGTTTTTTAAAGATTTGGAGGCTATGCTCAACTATACAAGGTGAGTAAAAAAAATGTTTAGATGTTTGGAAGCCCGTGCCTCAGCATAGGTTCCCCCAAGTCTCTAAATTGGCGTAAAAATGTCAATGAATGTAAAATTCTGTGACCTATTTCCTTGAATTGAATGGCATGACAGAAACTTTGGCTACCTTGCTATAATTCTACTGTTGGCCTTTTCAGAAATATTGAATATTTTTTAAAGTACAGCATATTTCATATTTCAACTCACTTGAGGATGTGAGGTCATCAAATTTCTAAATCGTAAACCAGAAGAGTGAAAGACTTGATACCATATTGTAGACATTCATAAACTATGTATTTTTCAAAATTATTCTATGTTTCCTTAGAAAGTTTAGAAATTACTATGGTTTTAAGTTTTTTTTCAAAATGTTTCTTGAATTCTTAAAAAAGAAGAAATTCACTCCAATTCTGAAAATATTGAAGATTTCTGAATAGACTAACGCTAGAGTTATGGCAAAGTAGCTAAAGTTTCATTCAACCCATTCCATTCAAAGAAATAGGTCACAGAATTTTACACGGACCTTTTTAAAGATTTGGAACATATGCTCTGTGCCTTTCCAACTGATCATCAGATTCATATAAATTAATGTTTAGCTAATATGTCAATTTAGATGCAAAAATATAGCTAGGCAAAATCGGACGTATAGTTCTCAAGCAACACGCAATTTTACGAAAATCGTTGATATGAGAATCCTTCAAGATAGGCCCAACATCCTTGAATAATTTGCTAACCATTACACTACACAGCTACAGTAAATCCCCGTGTATAAGAACCTACTTTTTTGACAGCCAAGCTGAATTGGGTTCTTATTTTAAAGGTACTTATGTTCATTTCAGGGTATAAAGGTTCTTAAAGGTTCTTATCCGAAGGGCCCCTTGTGTAGACCTCTTAGGGGCCATAAGAGATTTTCAGCCCTGCTATTTGTTTTCGAAATGTTATTAGGGACCTAATAACTAATTCTAAGCTTACGAATAGCAGAGGAGGAGGTTCAGATTTTAGCAGCCAACTGGGACAAAAACGAACTTATTAGGGACAATCAAAAATTTAACTTTATTACCCTTGACATACGAACATATTTTTCCATCAAACTGAAACAGGTTCTTAATTACGAGGTGCATAATTTAGGAAAAACACCTGTTAGTTCTTATTTGTGTAGGTTCTTATATGCGGGGATTTACTGCATCTCATTGCCTAAACAGTCTATTTTTACATAAAGAGTTTCATTCACAGTTCAAAATAATTAGGACTGCCCTTACGCCGTTTTTTGCAGTTTCTATTATTGCTAGGCTGAATATTTAGATACTTTGTTCAAGGATTTTAGGCATGTTTTCAAGGATTTCAAGATTGAACATTTTCATAAAATCGCTTGTAATTTAAGAATGATACTCCGATTTTGACCAACTAAACTTTTGCATCGAAGATGACATTTTAGCCACATAAAAATATCAGTTGGTAGGAATCTAATTAATAATTAGAAAACTGAAGGCTCCCAAACATCTAAACATTTTTCTGACTGCAACAAACTCTGAGCTGAGCATTTATTATAGTCTGTCTCAAATTAGATGTCACGTGAAAATGCCCGCGAATAGCAACGATTGAAGTGTTTTGCATGAGTAATTTTGCGCTATCGCAAATCTTACGTGACATCTAATTTGAGACAAACTTTTTTATTTTAATTGTTTTTATATTTTATATTCATCTAAAATTTTACACTACATGTTACAACCTACTATACTTTCTAATTACTATACAACTATACAACACTACAGGGACGATACCAGGGAGTGCAAAAGACTATGGCTACCCCTGGCCATTACATAAAACGTGCAACTAAATTACAACTAAGTGTACAACTACGAACAAGTTGCACCTAAACGAAAATACCGATAAATGCTAAAACCTGTTTCACATTGGAGGTCAGGCCAGCATGGGCGATAATGCTGACCAGCAGAAACCCCGGCAGAGAGAACAATAACGACAACAACTGCCGCCGCCACTGTTCCCTCTCCAGAGTCCCCACCGCTCAAGATACCGCGCCCATGCAGACAAACTTTAATTCACTCCGTACAGATTCACTTCGCCTCTTGTTGTTCTACAGGCCTACAGAGTGTCTCAGAAAAAACGCAACCCAACTACAATTGAACATTTACAAGAAATAATAAGATTTGAATAGATGTACTGTATACCATCTGAAAGCACAATCTATCTTCTTCCCAATGATATGAAGTTTGGATAAATTAATGGAATTATTTATCATTTAATTGATATTTTAGTAAGTATGACCGACCTACACTTTCCTGCATCTAAAATAGGCCATACTTAACTAAAACGTCAATTAAGTGATAAATAATTAAATTAACGTGCCAAAGCTGGATATCATTAGAAAGAACAAAGAGTGTGCTTTCAGATGGTATGCGTCAAATTTATTCAAATATCATTATTTTCTGAAGAATCTCGAATAAAGGTGGGTTGCATTTTGAAACACCCTGTATAGCGTTAAAATACGTTGCGAAGGAGCATATCATTTTGTGCATATAAAATTAAGGTTGAATAATCTAATGCCAATGAAATTGCCATAAACCAAAACACGATTCTTCAAATAGCAATAAAAAAATCCTTCGTCCGATTGTTTTGCCCCCGTTCTCAAATTGTCGACAAGTTATTTCTTGAGGTGCTCAGCTGTTTCACCTTTTTTTAATAAATAAAAGTCGTAAAGGAAAGTTGCTTGCGGACACAATAGGCGAGAACAAATATCGCAAGTCGCTAAAAGAAGCAGTATTTGCTATGTCCATTGATTTTATAACGGTACCTGCTCGTCGTGTTGTTCATGTGTACAAGAAAGCGAGAGAGAATCGTAGAAGATTCTAGCAAAGGAAAGTGGAGTTCACATAAAGAAGATTTTCGTTGCGAAGCTTCAGAAATTCTGCGATTTCTACTGTTATGATACTTAGGCCAAAAATATTATCTGTAGATGCATGCAGAGTGATTTAACTTCGGGGCAGTCAAAACAAGACATCGATAAAAAAATCTGGTGTACACAATAAAGTGAGGGAAAGATCATTCTAGCACGGCGCAAAGTTCAGATTACGAAGATTATCGCCGGAAAACCTCCTACAAGTACCGTTACGATTATTACGACGACAAAGTGAGCGATACAAATTTAAGAAGCCTACAGAGTGATCGAATTTCTGAATGATCAAAACAAAACATCAATAAAGAAGTATTGTGCGCGCACAAGAACGTGGAGACGGAATCATTCTAACACGGCGTAAGTTCAGATTGCGACGATTATCGTTGAAAAAACCTCATTAATTCTGCTCTGTGTACTGTTGCTATAACTACGCCAAGGAGATGAGCGATCGAAACTAAAGAAGCCTGCAGAGTGATTGACGTTCTATGTAATCGAAATAAAACATCAATAAGAAAGTTCGCTGCTCAAAAGGAAGCGAGGAAGAAGTCTGACACGCAACAACGTAAGGTAAGTTCACGTAACGTAACGAAGATTGTCACTAAAAACTCGCAAAATTCCGTGATACACGTCCTTTTATAAGAAACACGGATCAGCTCATACTACTAAAAGTTTCTTTAATTTCACATGAAAATTACCCCTTTTTAGTACTAAAAGTTTCTTGATTCGTTTCTTAGAAGGTATGATGTAGTTTCTACCACTGCTTGTTGCATAAATAAAACAACTTTTAGCCAGAAAAAGTTCTATCAGGCTTAAAACATAGAATTGCAGTGAATACTGTATTACCGAAGAATAAAGGTTCCACGAAATATTCACCGTAACATCCTTGAGCAGCTTAAATTTAACTTTTAAAAGTTTCTTCCTGCTTCTCAAACATTTTAATTATTGGTCATCCTGTTGGTTTCTTATAAACCAGTTTCTTATGAAACAACAGTTTCTTACAAACAAAAAACATACATTTAATGCAACGCTATTTACGCCGAATAACTTTTGAAACTAAAGACACCTGTAGAGTGACTGAATTTCTGTGTAATCAAAACAAAACAACGATAAAAATAGTCTAGTTTGCACAAGAAAGCAAGGAAGAAATCATTCTAGAAAAGCACAAAGTTCAATTAGCGAAGTCTTTGCTACGGAGCCTGGGAAATTCTGTGATCGATCGGCAACATTAGGCCGCATATAGATGAGATAGGGTCAAAGTGGCACTCTCCTTCGCAGAGGCTGTATTACCGGAGGACGGATAGGAGGGTGATCCGCGGCGCGTTGCGCCTTCGGCGCGGTCCGTCATTGGTCCTAGTAATACAGCCTCTGTGAAGGAGAGTGTCAAAGTGGGTAGGCTGGGATTAAATGGGCAGTGTTGATGGCAGGAAGGCTGTGGACTGTGAATTGTTGAATCAACATTTGTAACACCAAGAAGGGTAGTTCAAACAGTTGCAGCTATAGAAACTCTGTGAAACACTATTTTACGAAAAATATTCAAAAATTTCCCCTTACTCATTTACCCCAAGCATGCCCATTTTACCCCTTTTAGACCCTATAGGACAAGAACCGCACGTAGATTGATTGAATTTGTGTGTGGTAAAGATAAAAAATATTGATAACAAAGTCTGGTGCATGCGTGGCAGGATAAATGCTGAACTAAAGTATTTTCAAGGTATCGCATCTGAAATATCCTGTTATCATTGAACAAATATGATACCACGATAAGCAAGGGTGAATTTTGTAAAACAAAATATGTAGTCAGCTCTCTCTCCTACACCACAAAGCGATTGGCCTTTCTGAAGAATAGATTTAACAACATTAACAACATTAATAACAACTTAAACAACATTAACAACAAAAGAGTTTTGCTCTCAACATTATTTTTTATGAATTATCGCAGCCCTGGCCTGAAATCTAATGTTAGACAGACTCTAGTTCAGTATTTATTAGTTTTAATCGTGTGTTGTCAGTTGTGGTATAAATGTGTAATTGTATGTAGTTTAATATTTTTCATGTAATCGCCATGAGGTAGTCATAGTCTTTTGCTCCTCATGGTATCGTCCTTGTAGTATTGAAATGTAGTTTGTAGGTAGAGTAATCCGTAATATCTTTTTGTAAAATATTTAATGGCATATGAAATAAAAATAGATTTGACACCTTAAAGGTAATGTGTCCATATATAAGGCCAGCGTATACCCAACCTGTCAACATCCATCAAATTCTCGGCAAATGATTGGTTGATATTCAAATTGATCACATGAATAAAGAAAATTGCGGTAGTACGTGATCTAAAAGAAATTTTAGTTGATCACATGCCTTGCTCTGGGAGGCCTACTTGTATGGACACATTACCTTTAATCAAAGGCTGGTTCTAACTATGCGATGAACTATCATCGCTGTCCTCATCACAAATTGTTCAAATGCGATGAAAGGTCATCTTGCACTGGGTAGGAACGACCTTTGACTGTAAAGCCTGATTCACACTGGTCGTGAAAATCAAGGGTGGACATTTTGCAGTGAGGACAGTGGTCCCATGTGTATCCACATAACCGGTTTATTTCTCCCAAACTATGTTAATGTCTGTCCCTAAAATCAGGTTTATTTTGAACTCTTTTCAACAATATCATTTTGCAACTAACTTGGACGTTCATGTTCTTAAATGTTGGTCAATATTTGTCCTCAAAATTGGGTGTTATCGGAGTATTATAAAAATCTATGCCCCCAAAACTAGTATTTTTAAGAGCGCAATTTGTACTGGTACGCTGAAAAATGGGTTGGTGAAATCGTTTTTCCAAGACATACATAGGACCATCAAAAACGCAGCACATGCCCACCCTTGAAAAAATCAAGCATTACAGTCAAATGTCGTTCCCAGTGCAAGATGAACTTTCATCACATTGAAAAACTGGCGATGAGGATTAAGAGCGCAATTTGTACTGGTACGCTGAAAAATGGGTTGGCGAAATCGTTTTTCCAAGACATACATAGGACCAGCAAAAACGCAGCACATGCCCACCCTTGAAAAATCAAACATTACAGTCAAATGTCGTTCCCAGTGCAAGATGAACTTCCATCACATTGAAAAACTGGCGACGAGGAAAGCGATGGTAGTTCATCGCGCAGTGGGAACCAGCCTTAAGAGCACTCAACCAAATCAAAATAAACAGAGGGTGCAAAACATTATCAGCGGCTGCTCTGAAGGTGTGAAATCTATTTTTTAGAAAGGCAAATCGCTTTGTGAAGTCAGGGAGTCGACTCTTTGTTTTACGAAATTCACCATTGCTACAACGATAACAAATTTTTAGCATGCGTAGCAAGATAAATTCATATTTGAAGCAATTTTTAAGGTGGTAATGAGCTTCTTGAATATTCTGTTTTTATTGAAAACAATGTTGATTGTTTGATAAAGTTATGATCAAAAATTGCACCATCTGCTAGATGGGTCTAGCCAGCCACATCTCGTCGTCTTGGCAACGTAAACATAAACAGCACAACATAGCTGCATGAGTAGCGGGTAGCCGAGTGAAACCGAGTCTACGTTTGCAGATGTGCATTCTATTTCAAGAAATATTTTGACTAAAGTTAAACACAACACAGCGTAAAAAAGACAACCGAGAGGTACCCTTCTGAGTACACAGAAAGAGGTTTTCCCTGAATTCCATAGTGGAATCGAGGTAGAACCGCCCGCCATATGCGTCCGCCAGGAATATTTTCCGTACGCCACAAGGTAATCAATTGCTTATTGTTCCCCTATAGGACTTAGAGATTTTAGGCTTTGAGTACGCCGGCGTACGCCAAATTCAAGGTCCTCTCCGCCATAACAATCCCCGTTTGAAAAGCTGCTGTTCCTTGGACAATAAAGCAATAACATTGGCAAATGCAAAGTTTGATAGCGAACATGTTCAGTTACATTTTAGAATTTACCCGACTTGGATCAGTCACTCCCTTATGAATTTATGAGGGATTTTCTGGAAAAGTCTCCTTCAAAAAAATTCCAAAAACGGCTTAAAATCATGATCAAATTTGGTCGGTTTTCCTGCCTTTAAGGCTGATTTCCAGTCAGTGGAATTTTCCGAGTGGGCGGACTTTTAAACAATCAAAAGTCATTCAACCTTAAACTTCTATTCAATTGCGAAGCGACATTTTCTGTCGTAAACAAAAGAATTTCCGCCCGCTCGGAAAATTCCACTGACTGGAAACTGGGCTTTACAGTAATGACATTTTCATTTGTTGGCTCGCACTTTTTATCCTCCTGAGAGGATAAAATTCTCCGAAAACAACTTGTGATGCTCCCAGATGACATTTTTACCCTCCTAAAGGGATACCACGTGCTAAAGTAGTGAGCAAGTCATTGCTGCAAGTAAGACATGTTAGGGAATTTGATCGAGATTTTAGCCAGTTTTTGAAGGTTTCTTGAAGGGGCTTTCTCAAGAAAATCCGTCATAAATTCAGAACGGAGTGGCCGATTTAAGTCAGGTAAAGTTTTAAATTTAATTGAACATGTCCTCTATTAAACAGGACATTTGCCAATATTATTCCTTTAATATCCAGTGAACAATGGCCTATTGAACAGGGATTGTTTTTCCACTCACCCGGAGGTTTCCAGGATTATATTTCATTTATTTATTCACTAAAACGCTTTGTTCATGAAATACGCTCACCATGAGAGATAGGACACCAAGTGTGTATCAAACTATCAATGTAAAAATTTTATCAGTAGTGAGCCATCTTAACCTGTAGTTTTTGTTTATTGAATTTATTTTTAGTTAGTGAGGCACCTCAGCGGTTTACGCTTAAGGTGGGTCTGCACTTAAGGTGGCTCACTGCTAAAAAAATTAAATTCGTGGTCCATCGATAGGGTGGCTCACTACTAACTAAAAATAAGTTTAAAGCACAAAAACGATAGGTTGAGGTGGCTCACTACTGATAAATATTTTACACTGATGATACACACTTGGTGTCCTGCTCATGGTTAGACTCGAAGAAATGGGAATGTAGATCTTTTAAAATTCCTTCTATTTTCATCATTCCGCAAGATTTCATCAATCGCAGAGACAATATTTTGGGGCACACGGTAAAACGGAAGCAATTGCAAGCAAATTTCTAACGGAGCTTCAAATTGCTAGAGTCAAAGTTGCTCACTTAGGGCCTGTTTATATGAGGAAAAACACCTCAAAGGCCAGACCCAGGGCTGAGAGGCGAGATGGAGTAAAGTCTCGCTTCCGTGGAATCAAAACGAATTAACACGAATTAACCAATAAGAATCAACGAATAAACCAATTCACCTGGTCAATAAACAACCGGTGGTGTTTCGTTTATATGGAAAAATGTCACCTTACCTAGGCGAGATTCCACCTCTGGTGAAGTGAGATCTCATTATACAGGTGGTGTTGCGTTCGTTAGTAATAAACGCGAAATGAAAAATACAAAGGATTCTATGGGAAGGTGAAATCTCGCATGTCAGCCCCGGGTCTGGCAGGTGTGGTGTTCTTCCTCATATAAACAGGCCCAGTGTCCTATCGTTCATGCTCTCACTCAAAATTAAGTTACGGTCTATACGAAACAGTAATCTTGGATTATCTCGCATGTTATGTTTATATCTATATGGTCGAAATTTTCGATAGATAACTTTTTTGTGAAATATTACGCCTTCTGAGTAGCCTTTCCGCCAGCCCGTAACCTTGGCAGCGCAATGATCACAATCAACTGGACACCTGGCAAGGCAGCAAGGAAAAGGAGAAGCACAAAAGTGCATATTTCAGGTGAATTTCGACCATGCTATCAGTTTTTCATTAATTATTCATTTTCGTAGGAAATACGATCAAGATGAACTAGATCGAATGGGAGAGATTTCGGCAGATAGATTGCAGCTTTGCGAATATCACAATCAACTTTCCAGCGATCTTTTTGGCGAACTTGAAGAAAACTTCTTGAGGTATACCTACAGAAATCGAGTTATATTTCTACCAATCTACATGAGAAGATAGACTTTGAGAGAAATTTCGAGAGTCAACGTGCGATAAATTTGCAGAAATGGAGTTTGATTTCTAGAGATTCTTTGCAGAAATAAAGTTCTTCTTCGAGGAACAGACTTGATAGATTGCTGAATTTTGTGGGCAAGATAGAGAGAGAAAGATTTCAACAGTTAGAGAGTTGCTCTACGAATACCAGAATCAAATTTCCAGCGATTTATTTGAAGAAATTGAAGATTTCTAGAGGTATATTTACAGACATAGAGCTCATCTTCGAAAAACAAACAGCCTTGATAGGTTGCTGAATTTCATGGACCAGATAGAGAGAAATTTCGACAGTTAGAGTGCAGCTCTGCGAATATCGAGATCAGATTTCCAGAAATCTATTCTGAGAGTGAAATTTGATTTCTGCGATCTCTTCGCAAACTTACAAGCTTGAAAGATAGTTGAATTTTATGGATTTATCAAACACAACAATGCAGTCCTCAAGAAAAACTAGTAATCCCGAACAAGGCCTTCCTGCTGTTGTCGAACTGAACGTTGGCGGCCAACTCTATACCACTTCTTTGACAACATTGCTCAGAGATCCAGAATCACTGTTAGCGGCGTTATTTAGCGGCAGACAGCGCATTTTACGAGATTCGCGTGGGCGATTTTTCATTGACAGAGACGGAATTCTTTTCCGCTATGTTCTCGATTATTTAAGAAACAGCCGGATAACGTTGCCGGAAAAGTTTGAAGAGAAAGAACGTCTACTTGCTGAAGCGGAATACTTTCAACTCAAGGGGTTGATTAGATCACTGAAGCAGCTAATAGGGACGAAAAAACAGGGAAAAGATGGGAGAAAACCTACAACCGGATATCTCTCTTTGTGCGTCCGTGGGAGCTATGCGTTCGGACGCGACGGCGTTGCTGATGTGAAGTTCAGGAAATTACAGCGTATCCTTGTTTGTGGAAATGTTGCAATGGGAAGAGAAGTCTTTGGGGATTCGTTAAACGAAACCAGAGATCCAGACCGCGATGACGGGCGGTACACAAACAGATTTTTCCTCAAGCATAATCACCTCGAAAAGGCTTTCGATCATCTTTATGAAAATGGATTTAGACTGATGTCAAGCAGTGCCGGCGGAGCTGGATACGACCCTGAAAGTGAAGAGACCAAATGGAACCACTTTAATGATTACATATTTCATAGAGCCTGAGAAATAACATTTGTTTAGGAGGGAAACGTTTCGTAAAGCTTCTGCTCTTCAGAGCAGAACGTTTTCTGTTACATCTCACAAAACAAGGTTTACACATGGTGTTTGTTCAGAGGTCTCGTCCATATCAACACAAGAGAAACTTCTAGGTTTGATCCATTTATCTCAGATATGCTTGTACAACTCAAGATAATCACTCCAATCCAACATACAAATCTAGGCTTGTATTTATACTAAACAACAGTCCAAAGTCCAGTTAACTTTAGTAAACAACATGTCTCATGAGAGTTTCTTATTTGTACCTGTATGAATCAACAGAGTCATGTCTCTTGAGAGAGTTTGACCTTTGGAGAGTTTGACCTCATCGTAGCCTCGTCGTAATGTTCACAACACATGGTTTAAAGATTATAAGCATAGGCATCAAATCTTTTAAAAGGATTGCACGGACAGTTATTGAATCTTCCTTTGGATTTTATTGCTTTAAAGGATCTTTAGGTACATTGCTATTATTGTTCATTGGAACTTTTCGATATCTTGATTACCTTGGGAATTACAGCGTGTTTCTTTTTATTTGAAAAATTCATAATAAGTTAAACAAAAAAGTTAAAATCATCGCAAATCCTAAATAAATGGAGGAAAAACGGTACAATCCTCAAGAAAATCATAGTTTATTAAAGAGACACAATCGCAAATTTTTTGTGTTCGAAAATCTCAACGAGATTCTTCATGCATAAAGTAGAGACTTCGTACATTCCAAAAATGTATTTAAACACATTCGCCGCAAATTTAGAAACTCGGGGCCCGAGAATTATTCTATTGTCTTTCTATTGTATTTGCGCACGTGCCGTAAAAAAGTGTGGGTACAAAACTTCATTATTTCCTTTCCTGTTACTGTTTTCCCATACTTCTAGAAGTCGTACGAAAATAGTAAATACATTTTCGGAATGTACGAAGTCTCTACTTTATGCATGAAGAATCTCGTTGAGATTTTCGAACACAAAAAATTTGCGATTGTGTCTCTTTAA
>REGM01000084.1:605298-654062 GCA_004194415.1 Aurelia aurita | reverse complement strand
GCACTTCGATAATTTTTGTACCGGGTATGTGCCGCTGGACATGGTATGGTTTTTAGCGATTTTGCTCCCAAACAGGGTATCCTCCCAAACAGGGTATCCTTTTTCACGAAAGTGCTCCCAGACGGGTGTATAGTTTTGAAATAATTGCTTTCGTGCAGGATTTTGACAAGGAATTTGCAATTTTGCTATCGTTCTTTGCCAGTTTGCTCCCAGACAGGGTAGCCAATTTGAAAAAAATTGCTCCCACACAGGGTAAAAATTTCAATATCTCAGAGGCAAGTCCCCGTACATTTTGAGGTCAAGTGCCCCCCCCCGGACCTGAAGTTCTTTTCAAGCCATTAAATCAAAAGGAAGATTCAATAACCATGTGTGCAATCTTTTTTAAAGCTTTGATGCCTATGCTTGAAATGATAAAACTGATTTTGATTGGGTAAATTTTCATCTCATAATTATTTACGTTATTAGGTAGACTCTGCCGGCAACTGCTTGTTTAAAAGTAGAATAATTATGTATTTAAAAAGTCAAATGTCAAGTGAGAAGTCAAGAAAAGCAAACATACAGTAGAATAGATAGGCCTTGCTTTTGGTAGGGAGTTGAAACAATATTTTCGTTATAAGCAATTATGTGCTTTTCGTAATGATTTACTTCTAAGAAAAGCAATTTGAGAATGGTACAGCGTATATTGGGTCCCAGAGCTAGTCCGAACATTTAATAGATGTAGTTAATAAGCCTTGTTCTACGCCATTTCAGATGTACGCATTTTACAAAGCAGAAGCTTCAAGTTAAATTTTGATTCCTGATTTATCGAATTAGGCCCTAGCCAAGGAGAAACGTTTACGAGCCTGTAGTTTTGTGAACTTAGTTGCATTAAACCTTAGATTTAGTTGGTCAAAATCGGTCCTTTCAGTCTCTAGCTATACGTGCGATTGTATGAAAAAAGTTTCATATCAGAACAAGGGCGATATGAAATGCGCAGTTCCGCTGAAAATAAACCTGCAAAGGGATGCGAGGGAGAATCAATCCGCTGTGGAGGAAAGCGGGCGGGCTGTGAGGGAAACACTCTGCAGAGACAAACTTTAGGCCATTAAAAGGGGAAAAAGATGATGTTTACAGAGCTTGTAAAGACAATAAATGCCATGGAAAGTTTAAAGGTACTGCCAGTAAGGTATGAACAATTTCTCGTAGCAAACATGTAAGCAAATTGGGCCTAAGAATTGACACATGCTCCCCGATCGGGGCTTAGGCCTAAATCAATATTTTCAACAGAACTGCGCATTTCATATCGCCCTTGATCAGAAACCTCCAAAGAAGGCCAAGAATATTTTATCAAATTTACCACCATTTTAGCCTTAAGATAATTCAAACTATAGGAGAAACATGCCATAGAACAGTCCCAATTTTATAAGATTATACTGCAGGCTAGTAATATAGGCAACACAATTTTTAGGCAATGAAATTAGTGGTATGCTTCTCCTTTGCTTATCATTAATACGACTCTCCAATATGAGAAATTTGATCAAGGATTTCAGGCCTGTCTTGAAGGATTCTGAGGTAAGACATTTTCATAAAAATTGCTTGAACGTGAGAACAAATGATCCATTTTCACAAATTGCTACACAACGAACATCAATATACAAATTCAGCTAACGTTGTTTGCACCCACTTCAGATCACATGATTGTCCTCTTGAGGAAACTTTCTTTTCATACAAGTTAAGATTAAGAACTTCGTACAATGAAATGCGTGATGCAGGTAACTGTATCAACAGATAAAGAGACGATTTCCCAAGTGTATGGTCACTTGGCCTGAAGTGGGTATAAACTAGTCTGGTTCCCTGACGTCATTTTCGACTAGAAGACTGGGCTCCACGGAAGCGGTCTAAAATAACAAATCGCTTCCCTGGCGTCCAGGACTCTCACGCAAACGCGGTCAAGTTGACGCAGGGAACCAGGCTGGGTATAAACAACCATAGCTGAATTTGTCAATTCAAAGAGATAACTTATGAACTACGAAACTACAGGTTTATAAACATTTGAACTTTTGTCTGACTTCTCGAATAGGTTTAGCAAGGTTTCATGAACACGAAGTTGATCCAGATTTACCATATTGCAGCAATATGGCTATCACCGCTTGATAAGCTCTTGAGAACATACGTTACTATTGTGACGTTGCTAAAACATTGCGAGAGCAAACAGAGCGATTTGTATGGGTGATTAGTCAACGAGAAAATGTAAAAAACTAAGTTGCATAACATAATCTAAAACCTGGGTAGCTAAAGGAGCCGTGCTGCATGCGAAAAGATACATTTAGCAAATTTAGTAATGTTTATCGAAAGTAGATGGATAAATCTAACTGTCTGCCGCGGCACTTTCCATCTCTGGCTTTGAGCCCGAGAAATATCAAATTCAGTTTTCAAAATTGTCAGTTTTCTAAATTCAAACCTTTATTGCTATGGTTCTGAGCCAGAACTAGAATTTTCAGATTTAGTAGCTAACGAGATTTATTTCTTTACTGTCGATAAAACCTGTTGCTGGGAAAATAATCTTGTCTCTTCCAGTTAACCTTATTTAGGCCCCCCATGTATTGAGGGCTGATTTATTTACATTTCTTTTTTGACTAATCGACCATAGAAATCGACTTTTTTGCTCTCGCAAATCGCTTTGTTCTAGTAACTAGAAATAACAACATCTTGGCACAATTTCGATCTAAAATTGAAAATCTAAGGTCCTTAGATAGTTTGTTATCAGCAATCTCAGCCTACGAAATTAAAGTTTGTCTCACATTAGATGTCAGGTGAGATTTGCGATAATGCAAAATTACTCATGCAAAACTCTTTGAATGTTCTTATTCGCGGACGTTTTCGGATCTTATGTAGTTTCAAATTATTGTTAAATATGCGAGTTGAAGAGTTACGAAGCTTTCCCTGTGACATTTATAACCACGTAAAGAAGAAATAACGTATAGTTACCTAGAGTTTAGGGCACAAATCATTACACTATTATGAAACAACTTAAATTACTAACAGTTTGTAAGAATTGTTGTCTATACTAGAACGCAACGAAAGCTTTGATCAGCATAGTGAGCCTCGACGAGACGAGGAGGCGAAGTATGGTAGTTCTGTGATCTTTTAAGACCAATTATTTAATATCTATGTATATTGTTCAATAACTTGTCTCGTTTTCTCTCTACGAATCCCTAGTTACTTTTTGATGGCTGTTTAAAGACCCTCTGCTAACCATGTGGCTTTGCACACCGTTGCTGTCCCAGAATGCACTGCAAATGGACTTTCAGATTATCTGAAAGTCTCTGATACTAGGCCGGTGTTGTGCTGTTTTCTCATTCGCAGCACGCAAAGCCTCATGGTTAGCAGAGGGTCTTTAAACACACACAAATTTGCTTGTGGTACCGATTTTAAACTTTCTTCGTGTTCAGTTGATAATGAAATTATCAGTAAATAAAAACAACATTATTAACCCCCCTTTTTCAAATGAACCAAAACTCAAATAAAATGCTAGAACCCTTTCTGGCAATAGTTACTTGATTTTAACGTTTTTGGAGAGCAAAGGAACTGCTGTTGAAGGAACCACTTATTTTGACTTTCTTCTGCCATAAATCAGCAACCACTTGTCAGATCGACTCAAACAAGGTACCAAATTCTAAGTTGAAGCCTGCCCTATACAACTGTATAAAAACGGGACAATTGAAGTTACAGCTCCTCCTCCGCAGCAGCTTCACAAACGAGGCACACTAGACGATCACGGAAAAGATGGCGTTGAGGGGCATTTGACCAAGATGCATTGTGTTTAATGATTGAACTTCTATATAATTATTTTTGATTCCATTACAGAGCGTCAAATGGCCATCGACGCCATCTTTTCCGTAATCGTCTATTGCATTGGGATACCCTGTATAAAAATGCAGCAATTCTTGAATAATAAAGATATCAAAACTCGCAACAATGCAATTACAGTAAAGCCCCTAAAGTTCCTTTCATGCAATTCAATCCAAAGACAGCATAGGCATCAAATCTTAAAAAAACATTGCACGATTGGCTGATGCATGTTTGATTTGATTTAATGGCTTGAAAGGAACTTCAGGTTCTTCGTTATAAGTGTTTACTGGCAATCTTTGATATCTTGATTATTTTCAGAATTACAGCATCCTGTGTTTTAAACAGTTTTCCGGCTGTGACGTCAACAAATTGCTAAATCATGAACTAGAAAAGCTACGGATTTCTGCTTACAACCATATTATAGACCTTCATAAACAATTGTTTTCTTGAAGATTGTACAGTTTTTCTCTATTAATTTAAGATTTACAACGATTTTAATTTTTTCACAGTTTTTCGTGATGTTTTTTCAATAAAAAGAAATGCACAATAATTTTGAAAATAATCAAGATATCAAAGATTGCCAATGAACACTTATAACGAAGTACCTGAAGTTCCTTTAAAGCCATTAAATCAAATGAAATATGCATCAACCACTCGTGTAGTGCTTTTTAAAGATTTGATCCCTATGCTTTCAAAGACAGATGTTATAGTCATCTTTTTTCGGGAGCTCATGCTGCACTGGAGACGAATTTGAAGTAAACAGAGTCCGCCAGTACTTAATGACTGGGAATATCTACACCTGGCTAAATACGATTTTAAATTGATGGCAGCTAAACGCACGGCATTAATTGCAGGTGAAACATGTGAGACTGTGTTGCGCGACACCATCTACAGCCAGGCCTCGCACCTTTTTCACGACACTTGGCCAACTTCTAATCACATTTTAAGCTGGTTTTCTACTAGCCCGTGTTAAAATAAATACGGGTTGAAAGTAATCCGTTTTTAAAGTGAGTCAATGGAAACGTTAGTTTTACCCTAGACTTTTCCTTTCGTTTCTCGTTTCTCCTTCGCAGCGTCCTCGTCACGATTTACGCCCCCGCAGAAGTTATAATGTTTTATTGAGCGCTGATGTTTTACCCTGAACCCGTTTTTATTCGTTGTCAGTCGTTGGTTTCCACTGGTCATTTTTAGTCGTTTTATCCCCCTTTTCGTCGTTTTAACTTTAATTTGAAGTACCAAAAGTAGAACATGTATTGTTGTTGGTGCAAGTGGGTTAAAAGTTATCCGTTTAAGGGGTTTCCACTAACCTAGCCTGAGATCAGGCTCTCCAAGTCAAAAAATTGAAAAATCGATTTTTCAATTTTTTGACTTGGTGAGCCTGATCTCAAGCTACCACTAACCCACAGGTGGTTTAAAAGATACCCGGATTAAAACTGATTCACTCTGAGACCCGTCCCGTTTCTAAACTTATCCGTTTTTCAAGTGGGTTAGTGGGAACGAATGGATAACTTTCAATCCACTTTTGTTTCAACCTGGGCTAGTAAAAGGCAGCCTAACAGCGAAGCTGCTACGTGAATGCTATGCAGGCATTGGCAGTTCATGAAGCCTTCGCACGGATTACATCACATGCTGACGAAATTAGTTTACAAATAAAGGCGGCAGGAACTCATGAATGGCATCAAGAATCGCGTTTAGAGGTGGGAAATATCGGCAGATTTTCTGGATTTTGCATCCGTTGCATTTGATTGAAGTTGTTTTGATTGATAAACCCTGCACTGGCAACATAGGAGAAGCAATGCTGTTAAAAAACATTAATTCAATTGTCCTGCGCCTACAAATGCACCCTGCTATAATCACTGGCAGTTTAGAAATCCTGATAAAAGGGAGGGGCAATTGTACACACCTCACCTAGCAACACTCCTTGTGGGAAACAAGACACATCAGTCTTGTCTTCTCATTCAAAGCGTTCTTCTTTTCGGTCCCCTGCCTGAAGGCAGCACAGGCTTCAAATCTTTAAAGGGGCTAGTGTAAATGGCTATTACATCTTTCTTTGGACTGACTGGCGTGAAAGGAACTTTTAGGTACTCTGCTGTAAGTCTACCGCTAACTTTTTCGATATCTTAATTGCTTTCAAAATTACAGTGTTTCTATATTTTCAACTTGTTTGAGGTTGTGACGGCATCAAATTAAAAAAATGTAAACCAGAAGAGTGACAGATTTCTGCTTACTGATTTCTGTTATTATTGAAAGAATTCATGAAAAGCTTCCAAAAATATTAAAATCGTCGTAAATCCTAAACCAATAGAGGAAAAATGGTGCAATCTTCAAGAAAATCATAGTTTCTGAAGGTCTGTAAAATGGCGGTAGGCAGAAATCTATACTTTTTCTGGTTTACGATTTAGCAACTTGATGACGTCACAGCCTCTAAAACTGGTTTCAAGATAGAAAAATTCTGTAATTCTGGAAAAAAGTACCTGAAGTTCCTTTCAAGCCAGTGAATCAAACGAAAGATGACTATGCTAGGTTTATTCCTATCCCGAACATCCCTGCTATAAATATAGAGATATTGTATCGAAAACATGGCAACTCAGAGAGTCAAAACAAAATTATTTCCGGTAATCCACGCATGTGCAATTTTGTCGAAATTGCCACGATGCTGGGCGAGGCGACAACTAAACTGATTACATGTCGTAGTTTCGCTCCTCCGCCGAACTGATATACCCCGATACAGTTTGAGCGGTCTCGGTTTGGCTGGCGTTGGTCTCGTTTTGGTGAGCGATAACTGGGACTCACTGTAATCAGTCTAGGTGACAACTCTCATGCATCATTAATGACTTACTTTAGTTTACTTTTAATTATATATTTATTGACCATAACTGCTTTAAATCTTGAACCTTATATACAAAATAAGCAGAATTTCCTTGGTTTTTTAGCTGTTTAGACTACGAATCAAACTTCAAACGAATTTCAAAATCATATCCCTCAATCTCATTAATTTTCCTCGTAAAATTTCGATCCGATCTGTGCTTTCTTGAAAGGAAATTAGACCAATTTTAACAACGAAATCACCTGGCAAAGATTTTCAGATAAAAGCTCAACTAAAGAGAATCCCTAAAGCTGAATATATACCCGGGGGGGGGGCACTGTGTATATTTTGGGTACTACTGGGGACATTATAGAACGCAACGCATCGTGGTCGAATTTCTTTCGACGCCATTGTATCTGTAATCTTCTATTGGTGAGCGAAGAAAATGGTGCGGCTGGCCGTCCTATCTGCCACTTTATTTTTTTAAGAGAGTTTAGTACCTAGGGTACCAGTTTATTAAATCATGAAAGGAGACGCTCGCTCGAAAAAAAGAAGTCAAGTCTGTGTTCTTTTCTGATCAAAATCTCATCCGCTGTCAAATTTTCTTCTGAGTAAATTTTCCTTCCTAACAGCAAACACGTTTTCTCCTTATTCGCCATCTGCGTTTATTTAATACGAGTTTTCCATTATCGATGATCTTAGATAATCCACATTTGAGGCGAAACTAGAGAGATCCAGCCGTTAACGCTGTTCTAACTTTTGGTTTCTAAGGGCAACAGCCAAACACAAGTCGACGATTTCACGAAATTCGCAGTTTTAGCAGAAATTTTTGTCGACTTCTATCTTAAGCAAATTGAGCCACCTGTGATTAATCAAATATTAAATCATTTACGGGGGTATCAGGGCGTCCGTTCCCCCGAAAGAAAGCATTGGCGTCAAATCTTTTAAAAAGGTTACACCAATATGCATATTCTAGAAAGGAGCGAGGGGCAAATCACTCCAAAAATAGCGTACGAGATTTTGAGATTTTAAAAATCTTTAAGATTTTTCAAAGATTTTTGAGATTTTTTCTGAGATTTTCAAAGATTTTTAAGATTTCTAAGACCTTTCGAGATTTTGAGATTTTTGAGATTTCAAAATTTATCAAGATTTTCAAAGATTTTCGAGATTTTGCAAGATTTTTCAAGATTTTGCAAGATTTGTGAGGATTTAAACAATTTTTGAGATGTTCAAAGAATTGTCGAAAGATTTTTTTGAGAATTTCTATCATTTGTTGGGGGATATTTCTGGGATTTTTTGAGATTTTCGAAGATTCTTAGGATTTTCTTTGAGATATATAAGATTTTATGAAGATTTTTGAGATTTTTGGGATTTTTGAAGATTTTTTACGAAAGTGTACGAGATTTTTGGAGTGATTTGCCCCTCGGAAAGGAGCTTCAGGTACTCTGTCATTATGCTACCTAACCTTCGTGCCTATGTAATTCTTTATTTGTCTTGTAGATACGTAGATCAGCCTATTTGTATCGAGTTCAGATTACCATACACTGAATGTATTCGTTGTCTGCAACTCGCTCTCGCCATCCTTACCAGAGGATATTACACAAGTGTGTGCAATAAATTCGCAACAATATGGCAACTTGTGATACTTTGCTTATACACCACTTCAACGAACGACCGCCGTTATGGAAATTTTTCCAAATTTCATGATACAGAATTTTCGATTCCAGATTCGGATTGCGCACTCAAAATATAGTCTACCTGCAATGTTTCATGTTCTTAGTCCTTCTTATATTGATTTCACGATTATATAACGCCTATCTATCCACTAAAGTTCTGGAATGATTTGAAAAGCTTCCAAGCATATTGAAATTTGTGAAAAGTCCAACCATTATAGCAAAGTAGCTAAAGTTTCTCTCAAGCCATTTAATTCAAAAGAAATAGCTCATAGAATTTTACACCAACCTTTTAAAAGATTTGCAAGGATGGTAAAAACAAGGAAAATAGGCCTAAAGATGCATTTTCTGTTACTTAAAGAGAGTTAACTGTTAAACAAAGTCCATGCATTGCTGTTGATTACACTTTCAAGATGGACATCGCAGAAGCTTTGTAATATTGCACATAGTCATGGGATTTAGGCCTGTCTTATATGTCGTGCCGTGCCATGCCGTGCCGTACTTATAATCCCGCATATGTTGTTGTTGTTGTCTTAGATAAGCTCTGTACCGGGTGAGACACAAAAATGTATCCAATGTTTGAAATATCGTACAAGAAAAGCAATCCAATTAATTTGTAAAATTTTAGATCCATCATCTTACTGCGGCTTCAATTTAGTTTTCAAGAATTTGTCATAATTTTAAGTGCATTGTTTCCTTCTGAAATTAGGAATGAGTCAAAAGTTCTATTTCTCGATATGCCCAAAAACAGCAAAAAATGGCCTGTTCACTGCGGGGTTCACTGTCACGTAGATTTTTAATTTTTGATTCCCAGCATTGATGGGAAGCATGATAACATTTCAACAGTTTCCGTATCATTGGAAAGCAATTTCTGAGCAAAGGAAAACATAATCTCACCATTTTAATCGTTGAAAGGTGGATTAAATTGAGCCACTCACTTACACTTTTAGGCAAGGCCCACGGACGCTAGTTTTTGGGAATTCTTCATTTGAGATTAAGATAATGCACTGATCAATTATGAATGATATCTCAAAATTAAGTTAAACCCTGAGTTGGGTAACGAAGTTGTAATTTTCTAAATCGGTGTTATAGTTTTTGTAGTACGATTTTTCAAAGAGCGGATACATTTTTCTGACTCACCACTCACCCGGTAGTTGTGTTGTGTTATGTTGTGTTGGGTTGTGAAGTGTTGGGTTACTTGATGAACGGGGCCACTTGTTGTCTACGTCTCTCCACAACATGGGTTTCAAGAAACGCGAGTTGTTGTTTCCTAAAGCCGTTAATTCTTCCCTGTGTCTCTGTACCCATGAAGGTTGTTGTTGTTGTTGTTACGTTTACAGGGCACAGGGATACAACTGATACCGGGCACAGGGACACAGGGAGGAACAAACCGACAGTAGGAATCAACAACAGCGTTTCTCGAAACCCATGTCTACAACGAGGGGCAAATCACTCAAAAAATAGCGTACGAGATTTTGAGATTTTAAAAATCTCTCAGATTTTTCAAAGATTTTTGAGATTTTTNGACGCTCGCTCGAAAAAAAGAAGTCAAGTCTGTGTTCTTTTCTGATCAAAATCTCATCCGCTGTCAAATTTTCTTCTGAGTAAATTTTCCTTCCTAACAGCAAACACGTTTTCTCCTTATTCGCCATCTGCGTTTATTTAATACGAGTTTTCCATTATCGATGATCTTAGATAATCCACATTTGAGGCGAAACTAGAGAGATCCAGCCGTTAACGCTGTTCTAACTTTTGGTTTCTAAGGGCAACAGCCAAACACAAGTCGACGATTTCACGAAATTCGCAGTTTTAGCAGAAATTTTTGTCGACTTCTATCTTAAGCAAATTGAGCCACCTGTGATTAATCAAATATTAAATCATTTACGGGGGTATCAGGGCGTCCGTTCCCCCGAAAGAAAGCATTGGCGTCAAATCTTTTAAAAAGGTTACACCAATATGCATATTCTAGAAAGGAGCGAGGGGCAAATCACTCCAAAAATAGCGTACGAGATTTTGAGATTTTAAAAATCTTTAAGATTTTTCAAAGATTTTTGAGATTTTTTCTGAGATTTTCAAAGATTTTTAAGATTTCTAAGACCTTTCGAGATTTTGAGATTTTTGAGATTTCAAAATTTATCAAGATTTTCAAAGATTTTCGAGATTTTGCAAGATTTTTCAAGATTTTGCAAGATTTGTGAGGATTTAAACAATTTTTGAGATGTTCAAAGAATTGTCGAAAGATTTTTTTGAGAATTTCTATCATTTGTTGGGGGATATTTCTGGGATTTTTTGAGATTTTCGAAGATTCTTAGGATTTTCTTTGAGATATATAAGATTTTATGAAGATTTTTGAGATTTTTGGGATTTTTGAAGATTTTTTACGAAAGTGTACGAGATTTTTGGAGTGATTTGCCCCTCGGAAAGGAGCTTCAGGTACTCTGTCATAATGCTACCTAACCTTTGTGCCTATGTAATTCTTTATTTGTCTTGTAGATACGTAGATCAGCCCATTTGTATCGAGTTCAGATTACCATACACTGAATGTATTCGTTGTCTGCAACTCGCTCTCGCCATCCTTACCAGAGGATATTACACAAGTGTGTGCAATAAATTCGCAACAATATGGCAACTTGTGATACTTTGCTTATACACCTCTTCAACGAACGACCGCCGTTATGGAAATTTTTCCAAATTTCATGATACAGAATTTTCGATTCCAGATTCGGATTGCGCACTCAAAATATAGTCTACGTGCAATGTTTCATGTTCTTAGTCCTTCTTATATTGATTTCACGATTATATAAAGGTCTGAATATAGAGTTCTGCCTTCTGATAAATCTATGAAAACTACAATAGGGTTATTAACTGCAGCATCCAGAAGAGCTCAATCATCCGTGGTCGAAGCAAGTGATACTGCTAGCAAGTGATACTGCTAGCAATGGATAATTTAAACAATTGTTAATATCCACTTCTTGATTCTGGCATATAGTTGAGACTGATTGCTGCCTGTATGGTTATCAGAGACTGCAATGAGACAATGGCGTTAGAAGAAAACGTCTTTGGTAGAGATACGCAAAAGTTCATGCAGTCATATATCGACCTATCGTTGATGCCACTTTGCCACAGATAGCTGGAGATTGACTTCAAACGATGAATTTATTTACAGAAATGTGGACCAGCTGATACTGGCCCGCAGATGTTGTTGTTGTTGTCTTAGATAAGCTCTGTACCGGGTGAGTCACAAAACTGTATCCAATGTTTGAAAAATCGTACGGGGAAAAAATCCAATTAATTTGTAAAATTTTAGATCCATCATCTTACTGCGGCTTCAATTTAGTTTTCAAGAATTTGTCATAATTTTAGTGCATTGTTTCCTTCTGAAATTAGGAATTAGTCAAAACTTCCATTTCTCGATATGCCCAAAAACAGCAAAAAATGGCCTGTTCACTGTCACGTAGATTTTTAATTTTTGATTCTCAGCATTGATGGGGAAGCATGATAACATTTCAACAGTTTCCGTATCATTGGAAAGCAATGCCTGAGCTAAGAAAAACATAATTTCACCATTTTATTCGTTGAAAGGTGGATCAAATTGAGCCACTCACTTACACTTTTAGGCAACGCCCACGGACGCTAGTTTTTGGGAATTCTTCATTTGAGATTAAGATAATGCATTGATAAATTATGAATGGTATCTCAAAATTAAGTTAAACCCTGAGTTGGGTAACGAAGTTGTAATTTTCTAAATCGGTGTTATAGTTTTTGTAGTACGATTTTTCAAAGAGCGGATTCATTTTTCTGACTCACCCGGTAGTTGTGTTGTGTTATGTTGTGTTGGGTTGTGAAGTGTTGGGTTACTTGCTGAACGGGGCCACTTGTTGTCTACGTCTCTCCACAACATGGGTTTCAAGAAACGCGAGTTGTTGTTTCCTAAAGCCGTTAATTCTTCCGTGTGTCCCTGTACCCATGAAGGTTGTTGTTGTTGTTACGTTTACAGGGCCGTTTACGTTTACAACTGATACCGGGCACAGGGACACAGGGAGGAACAAACCGACAGTAGGAATCAACAACAGCGTTTCTCGAAACCCATGTCTACAACGAGGGGCAAATCACTCAAAAAATAGCGTACGAGATTTTAAAAATCTCTCAGATTTTTCAAAGATTTTTGAGATTTTTCTGAGATTTTCAAAGAATTGTCGAAAGATTTTTTTGAGAATTTCTATCATTTGTTGGGGGAGATTTCTGGGATTTTTTGAGATTTTCGAAGATTCTTAGGATTTTCTTTGGGATATATAAGATTTTATGAAGATTTTTGAGATTTTCGAGATTTTTAAAGATTTTTGGGATTTTTGAAGATTTTTTACGAAAGTGTACGAGATTTTTGGAGTGATTTGCCCCTCGGTCTACAATACAAGAATAAAACAGTTCTACTCACCTCACAGAGTAGTGGATGAGTGATGTAATTCACCGATGTAGTGGAGTGGATGAGTGATGTAACTCACCGGATATTTCGCTTCAGTGGAAACTAGCCTTCACTACGTCGCCCAGATTCGACATCAATGGATAATTTAATTTCTAATGCAAATATCTGACGCAGGAGCCACGTCGGTGACCTGCCTAGGACCATTTCATTTCTTTTTCTGAATTAAATGCACAGTTCTGAAGTTCCGTACATCCGATTTGCGATTATATGCGGTGCCACTCTACTATAATCACATGGCTAGATTGACTTTCTGTTTGAACATTACTTCCTATCAACCGACAGATGTCAAGCTGAATTCACACTGAAAGCGTCATTCTTCACTCATTGCGAATGACAATGAAGTACGGTGACGCATTGCCAATGCGATAAAGTTGGACTAAAGCTGAATCCAAACTTGAGGCGATTTTGTTGTATGATGCGGCACGGCACGGCACAGCACGGCGCGGCGCAATAAAATAAATCTAACTTGGTTGCATTGGCAATGTGTCGCAACGTCTCATGGTTGTCCGGAATGGGCAGAGAACGACACATCAAGTGTGAACACTTTTACTTCTCACAAGATATTGGGGATATCAATCCTGATTCCCTTGTGAGAAGAATAAACGCAAGGTCTTTCCCAGACATCATTTCTACACTACAACCATAGATTATAAAACACACTTAACGTAGTTCGTACAACTGTGTTTATCTACAGTGTCTTTTGCCCTGGCATTTAAGCGCCCTCGCTGCGATGCTTTCTTTGCGCCTACATAGTGGCCGCTCAAAGACAGCATCACAGCGAGGGCGCTTCTAGGCCTAGGCCAGGGCAGAAAGACACTGTAAATAAACACAGTTGTATGAGCCACATTAATTGCGTTTTACAACCCATGCTACAACTGTGAATTTCCTCTTCTTTCAAATACATTACATCTACCTCTAAATTCATCGGAATGGTCCTGCCTTATATTTCCCAGACTCCATCTCTTTAGCTTGTCTTTAAATTCAATTGAATAGACAAATAATTCTTTCGTAGAAAATTCTTGAACGTTACAATACATCTCAAATTAGTGTAAGGTGCAAAAACCCATGAAAAACTACCGGGTGAGTCAGAAAAATGTGTAGACGTTTGAAAACCTGTTGTTGTCAAACCATTTATCAGATTCCCATAATCTGATAATACCTGTGTTACTAACATATCAACTTAGATAAAAAAATTTAGTTTGTCAAAAACGGTAGCATCGTTCTAAAATTACCAGCGACTTTATAAAAATGCGTAATCTCAAAATCCTTCAAAACAGGCCTAAAATCCTTGATCAAATCTGTTAGCAATCCAGCCTCATGATAACAGAAAATAGACGAAAAAGGCTGAATGGTAGAAGTGAATACGATTATGCAGCTGGCTTTTTAGATATTTACTAAATGTTTGAGCGATAGGATACACAGATAGAATTTTAGTATGATAGCTGTGGGCTAAATTGTTAGAATATTTCGTCAAGGATTTTAGGCCTGTTTTGAAGGATTTTGAGATGCAGCATTGTGATAAAATTGCTTGTAATTTGAGAAAGATAGGACCGATTTTGACGAACTAAGTTTTCCTCTTTAAGTTTATAAGTTAGCTACACAGATATTATCAGTTTGTAGGAATCTGATAAATGGTTTGAGAGCTACAGGCTATCAAACGTCTATACATTTCTCTGACTTACCAGGTATGGTGAAATCAATGATCTGCGAATTTTCGCTTTATCGCATATCTCACTTGAGATCAATTTCAATTTTGACAATGACTTTAGTTATCAGTATTCCAAATGAACGTGGTTAAATTTAAATAGCTACTGGATAAGGCAAACAAATTAAGTTTAAAGATCGAACCACATACTTAGATGAATAGGCAAGTCAACTTTTTGATGAAATAGTGAATACAGATTTAATAAAAACTTATTTATTTTTATCTAGAATATACTTCCGAGCCTTGATGGGCATGGAAATTTATGGGAGAATAACAAACTGCATAACTTTACATGCTAACACTTAGTAAGACAAAAGCAAGTATTTGCGCACCCCGAAAGGACCTCTTGACATTAGGACTCCAAGGCTACCGTTTGATGACGAACGAACCCTAGAACTAACAGCTTCCTGCAAATTTGGAACCTTTCCTATTGAGTTAAACATGATACAATTTATATCACAGAAAGCAGGGCCCACAATGGAGTAACGGAGGATTTAGAGCTGAGAATTTAGGAAAGAAAAGCATGTTCAGCGAGACGTCAGCGAGACATCTGCGAGACATCTGCAAGACAGTGTTTACCCATGAACATTTAAAGACCATTGGCCAATTCGAGTCCTTGTTTGAGCGGACATAAATGGTAATTGGAGCGAATACAAGGAACACGTCCTATATCTAGTCCTCATGTCAAAGTTTACGCAAAGCTGCGCTTTCCAACTAATATTTCAAGCCCAATGAAAGCTTCAAAACCGAAACCATACTCCTATCGCTTTAACGATGCCTAAATCTTGAAATATCGAAACTTGGTTGCCAACTGAAGGTGAGACTTTTTATCGATATAATGAAATCGCAACCTTTGAAATTGGTCCATTAGATCTGTTTTCAGTGGTCGAAAAAAGCAACTTTCTTTGAATGACCCGGTATGTCGCCAGTCGAACATAGGACTTATGCCATAGAGACATTACAAATTGGTCAAAACAAAAGTAAGAAGTTCTAACAAACCAAATAGTTTATGAGGTCTTTATTATTGTTGTTGCGGCTGCTCTTGTTGCTGTGGTTGTTGTTGTTGTGCTGCTGGGGCGAGCCTTGAGACCAAGCCAATGAACGTCATCAATAGACGATTACCGATAGAAGGACATCGCGGATGATTGGCCAGTTGAACAATACCCATTCTCATTTGTTGGAACATTAATCTAAACGAGACAATGTTTATGACTTACTGGATATAAAACGTATCGGAACATCTTGTAAAAGGACTTTCAGCAAAGTTCAAAAGTGCCTCCATTGTTATGTCAGATTTTAAAATCTGCCTCCGATCGGCGGTCGTGCAATTATTCCAGCCCTGCGTTACTACATTGCAGACGATGGAATTTTCTTGATTTTCAAAATTAAGCACATTAAAAACTGAAACTTTCGGCGTGACAAACTTTCGACAAAACTTTATCTGCCGAAATCTGAATCTGGCCGAAAATTTGTCACACCGAAAAGTTTGGATATGTTTCTCTCGCAATTATGTACAATGCGACTTTCTGGGCATGATTTTGGGCTACGGAACGCAACCTTTTTGCAATAAAGAAGCGAAATATTTTTGCCTACCCCAAAGGCCCTATAAGTACGAACGATATGTTGATTTCTGCACTAAACAGCAGATCATGAGCACACAAAATCAAAAGTCAGAACTGCTATTCATTCATTCATTCATTCATTCATTCATTCATTCATTCATTCATTCATTCATTCATTCATTCATTCATTCATTACTTACTTACTTACTTACTTTACTTTAAGTAGGCTGGCATGATTTCTAGCTCTATTACAGCTAATTTAGGCCTACTATGCATGCCGCATCCAGGCATGGGACCCCTAGCTTAACGTCCCTTCCGAAGGACGGAGAAGTGAGTTGCTTGGTCAGGCATCTGGAAGGTCACCCATCCGGATTTTGACCGTAAGGGACCAAGCTTAACTTCAGTTACCTAACGGAAACTGTATAAGCCGCTCGGCTACTCATCCCACGCTATTGCTAGGACTAGGATCCCCTACTCCCCGCAGAGGACCCACTTGTTGACTTAATGCTCATCTTAAAAACGTTTCTATCCTACGTTATTTTTATATTTTGCTGTTGTTATGTTTTGCAAAAGTAATTTCTTTCTGTCAGTACGCTTTTCATAAAAAGTCCAACGAAAAATTCATTCTGTCCAAAATTCTTGACATTTCTTGGGTCGAAGATTTATTTGCCCAAATTCCTGAATTTCTACGAAAGTTTCTTCGCCGAAATTTATCCACCGAAATTTTATCCACCGAAAACTTTGTTTTACATATTTTTTTTTATATTCCAACAAAAAGTTACAATACAGATTACAAGCTACACTACTTACAAATTAATTATACTATACTACTAGGACGATACCCCAGGGAGCAAAAGGCTGTGTCTATCCCTAGGCTATTACACAGAGATAAAAACTACAAAAGTTTGACTCAAATTAGACTCTACGCAAAGATGTCCGCGAATAAAACAATTTGATTTGTTTTGGATGAGTAATTGGCTTTATCGCGAATCTCACGTGACATCCAATTCGAGAAAGACTTTGAAGAAAGCTCTGGTTTTAAATGTACACCTTTTTGATAACCAATGCTGAAAGAAATTTAACTTTGAACATTACTGAAAATAACAAGCCATATTACCTGGAATAAGGATTTCTTCTGGATGAATATCTAAGCTGGACAAATCGATAGTAGAAGAAAGGAACCAAGAAACTTGCTTGACCACTACAAAGAAGAAAAAACATTATAAATAGTGAGTGCATGAAAAAAATAACGTTAAACTATTTAATATGATGTAGTAAATAAAATACACTTTAGTAAGCAAGCTTGAACAGTTATACTGGATGACGCAAAACACTTCCCTAGTCATAAACATTGGTGATAGAAAGCTCTCAGTCTGAATCGAGGGGCAAATCACTTCTCAAAATAGTGTACGTGATTTTTGTGATTTTAAAATTACGTGATTTTTTTCTGTGATTTTTTGTGATTTTGTGATTTTGTGTGTGATTTTGTCCAAGTGTTTCTTCTCTTTTTGGGTTTCTTATTTTTGTTTTAGTGTTTGTTGTGAATGGCTAGTTAGACCAATTTATAATTCAAGTGTGCTTTTATCTTTTGGGTTTCTTACTTTCGATTGATGGTNATTTTTTGTGATTTTGTGATTTTGTGTGTGATTTTGTGTGTGATTTTGTGTGTGATTTTTTTGTGATTCTGTGATATTTTTGTGATTTTGTGATTTTTTTGTGAGTTTTTGTGTGATTTTTGTGTGATTTTTGTGTGATTTCAATGGAGGTGTACGAACAAAAATCAGTGATTTGCCCCTCGGTCTGAATCGTTTGAAAGTTCAGATTTACACATTTCAAGGAAACGATAATTTGACATTATGTGGACTCAAGAAAGTTGCTTTTAGCTGATATAAAGTTTATCGCTGTACGATTTGACACAAAGAGGTTACTAGAATTCCAAACCAGATAACCCCCTCACTTTAGCCAATAACTCAAACATTTCTGACAAATTTAAATGCATGTCTTGAACATTAAAAAAACGCATAAAATTTGATCAGTAAAAAAACAATTTATGGCTAAAACATTTTACCAGATGATTAAAAGAGATTTGAATTTTTTGAAAAATCACCAAAATTTGATTATTCTACTAATCTTTAAAATGCATTACCACCCCGTAGAACGTCTGCGCAGTAGTCCGGAGGATATTCAGTAAGGCGGAGGTTGTTCAGTGCGATGGAGGGATAGCATCAAGTCGTTGGAAGGACAGCATGCAGTAAGACGGAGGATATTCAATTATTCGGAGGGATAACGTACAGTAAGGCGGAGGGATAGCATCATGTCGTTGGAGGGATGGCATGCAGTAAGGCGGAGGCCATTCAGTTATTCGGAGGGATAACATACAGTAAGGCGGAGGCTATTCAGTTATTCGGAGGGATATCATGATGTCGTTGGAGGGACGACATCAGTAAGGCGGAGGCTATTCAGTTAGCTGGAGGGATAGCTTGCAGTAAGGCGGAGGGATGAACTTATTACTGATCGAATAGCTATATTTAAATATTTTTGATAGAAATTTTGATAGAAAATTTCAAGCATAGGTGTCAAATCTTTAAAAATGATAGTACAAATGGTTATTGCATCTTCCTTTTGATTTAATGGTTTAAAAGGAAGATCAGGTACTTTGCTATTATTTTTCCCAATCGATTCTTGATATCTTGATCCTTTTGTGCTTCAACCAGTTTTGAGGGTGTGACGTCATCAAATTGCTAAATCATAAACCAGAAACGCGACAGCTTTCTGCGCACCGCCATACTGTAGAGCTTCATAAATTATCAATTTCTTGAAGATTGTACCGTTTTTCCTCAGTCAATTTAGGATTTATGATGATTCAAATTTTTTTCTAAAATTGCCATGAATATTTTCAAGATCTTCTCAATGAAAAGAAGAACGCAGTAATTCCGAAAATAAAAAAAATATCAAAAATTGCCAATAAACAACAATAATAAAGTACCTGAAGTTCAATTCAAGCCACTAAATTAAAAGAAAGATGCAATAAATATTTGTAAAATCTTCTAAAAGATTTGACGTCTATGTTAAACTTTCAAAAAACCTTAGTTCGACCAATTGCTTTCGATATAGGGTCGGGTGATTTTCAATCGAAAACTTTAATTTACAATTTTATACCGTGTGAGTAAAAAAACTGATGGACGTTTGAAAGCCAGTAGCTCTCAAACCATTGATCAGATTCTTATAAACTGATAATGCTTGCTTAGCTAACATATTAACTTAGATAAGAAAATTTAGTTTGCCAAAATCGGTCGTATCGTTCTCATATTATTACAAGATATTCTATAAAAAAGCTTCATTTCAAAATCCTTCAAAACAGGCCTAAAATCCTTGATCAAACTTGCTTGTTTCTTTTTTTACTCACCCAGTACTATCATGAATTTATACACCGATGTGAATGAATTACCAATCATTTTGTAGCCGAAAGCCTAACTTAGATGCAAAAGTTTGCTTCACTCAAATTGGTCATACCACTCTATAGTTAGGAGCATAGAGCTCAAATCTTTAAAATCTTTAAAAAAGTGGGTGTAAAATTCTATTACATTTTTCTTTGAATTGAATGCCTTGAAAGGAAGTTAGAGTACTTTGCTGTAAATCTGCCGTGGAAATTTCTTGATATCTTGATTATTTCAAAATGGTGGCGTTTTTATTTTTGTTGAAAGAATCCATGGACAATTTTGAAAAAATTCAAATCATCGTAAATCCTAAATCAATAGAGCAAAAATGATATAATCTTCAAGAAAACTATAGTTTATAAGGGTTTACAATATGGTGGCGAGCAGAAATCTGTCGCTCTTCTGGTTTAGGATTTAGAAATTTGATGACGTCACAGCGTCAAATATAATAAATGCCGCCATTTTGAAAATAATCATATCAAAAAATTTCCACGGCAGATTTACAGCAAAGTACCCTAAGTTCCTTTCAAGCCATTTAATTTAAAGAAAACTGGAACAGAATTTTACACCCCCTACCTTTTAAAAGATTTGAGCCCTATGCTATAGTTATTTTGCTCAGGGCTCAGGAGTTATTATCGAAGATAGTTCAAAGGTAACAAAATTTCGATGACGTTTTCCACAACTTTCAGCTCCAAAAACTGAAAGCAAGCATGATCAACTTCCAAGGACGAAACCTAATAATAAATATGTGCCTCTTAGGTAGCAGTTGTCATCTTATTAAAGTTGAAAACAGGACCAAATTTGATCATGGTTTGTAGAGCTTCTTAACACGTTTTAAAAATAGTTCCAAGGAAAATCGGCCAGAACTCTTGAACGATATAGCCGATTTTAGTGGAATAAATTTATACAACTAAGACTGCGTTGACATGATATAACGGTACAATTTGAAAACGGCATAAAATTGTTACAGATAGGCCTCCCGTTCACACGAAAACGGCACATTTTTGCCGGCAGAATTTGAAAACGGTAGAATTTGAAAACGGAACTCTAACCGGCACAATTTGAAAACAGCGTCGTGTGAACACTCAAAAATGACGAAAACTGAACATTTTTCAAAGCTTTCGAAACGAGGCTGATTGATCTTTTAGGCCTTGATCTTTTAGCTTTCGAAACGAGGCTTCTTTGTCATCAAAATCCAGCCTTTTTCTCGCAGAGATTGCAAAGTGATTGGTACCGTCGAATTTTCCATCGTTTTAAATTTTTGCCGGTATCGTGTGAACACAAGCTAAGATTTTGGTACCGTCACATTTTTTGCCGTTTTCAAAATGTGCCGGCATCGTATGAAAGTAGTCTTAAGTTAGCCTTTTTGCTTCAAAATGATAGGAAATTCATTCAAATCGGTACATAATTCTTTATTGTACGGTTCGGCGAATGCCGATACATCATTCTGGGACATTCGATAGACATAATTTATTGTTATCAAAACTATTTTGCAGATATTCGTTCAAAAAAAATTTGAGCGACCACAGGGAGTATCATTGTTTTAATAAAAATCAAAAAATGCTTAAAATACCTTGTTTTTGTATCGTTGTGTTGCCTTTCCAATCTGCATTCCAATCCAAACTGTACTGGCTAGGCCAGTCCATTCCCAAAGCAACAGTGGGTCGGGTTTGAATTTCTGTTGTTTTGGGAATGGACTGGCGTAGCAAGTAGAGTTTGGATTGAAATGCAGATTGGAAAGGAAACACAACGATACAAAAACAAGGTATTTCACGCATTCTATGCTTTTAATTAACACAATGATACAGTAAAACTCCGCGTATAAGAACCTAGTGGATTAAGAACCTGCAGGCTGAAATTGGTTCATATACGCGGGGTTTTACTGTACTCACTATCTGTGGAGCGACTGGGAAAACATGGATGCAAATCAAACAAGTTTCTTGGATATCTTAAACCCAATTACTACTGTTTCTTAGTGTTTCAAAAAACAGCCTACAATCTACAGGTGTCCCAAAATTGCTCTACGTTCGATTAAATATTCAAAAATAACGATATGATGAACGGGCTCCATGGTAAGATAACCCTGTCCCTATGATCTTAACTTAATTTTGGACACCATAATCTTGCAAATCCGCTGAATATTTACAGAGTTATGAGTTTTTGAAGTCCAAGTTTATGCAATTGTGCAAGTTTGAAGATGGCTTCAAAAGAGGCTGGGTAAACAGAATTTTTGCGATAAAAAACGAAAAAACGTGAAATCAACTTACGTAAAAAGCATAAGAATTGTAACAGGCATCATCATAATCTCTGAACTTGCAATAAACTGAAGCAACGATTGCTGGGATTCTCGATTTTCTACTTTCATTACAAAATGACGTAATCTACGAGGAAATATAATATGGAAGTGGTGAAAAAAAGATCAAATCGGGAGTGCTGAAGTTTTATATTGCAAAAGAATTGTTAAATTAGTCATAGAAATTTAGTTTGTTAAAATCGGTCATTTCTTTCCTTATTTATTTGTGATTTTGTGATATAGCGATTTTGGTGAAAAGTATTGCTAGTAAAAGAACTTTCAGCTTGCTAACAATGACAACTTAAATGACTAGTCCCCACGGGATGCAATATAAGTAACATTAGTTTTTCCTTTTGTACTCTAGCACAATGCATGCCTTGTTTAAATTTTTTGGTAGAGAAACAGTAACTTTGTCATGGTTTAGAAGGTCATGCGTGCATGAATATCAATCTAATTGAAGGCCTATTTCAGCAATCTTGCGAAACCCCATTTTACTATAATCGCTTGTAATTCTGGAACGGAAAGACCGATTTCGACCAAACAAATTTTCATATCTAAGTTAGCTTTTCTCCTATGCAATGAACTTTAAAGAAACTAATTTGCAAATTAAACTGCATCAATAAAAATTAGCAAACACCCCACGTTTTTTCTGACTCATCCGGTATAATTATTAATACCTATTATGGATAATCCACAGGTCGTTGAACAGACTGTCTTAAGTATGATGCTCATTCAACAAATCGTCAGTCTTAAAAAAAACACCGAACAACTAAACTGAAATATGTGTATGAAATAAGCTTCCATTTCTAAACTTTCGTTGTATCTCTAAAAAACACACATTTTCCAGGTATCTGCAATTTTTTGACAATTTTATTAGCCTATGTACTTGAGCTTATATCTCAGGAAAATTTACCGAAGAAAGGATCCGAAGTGTTAGTATAACGTGAAATTGAAAAAAAATTGTTACCTTGCGACGAACTTTTCAAATGAAAGGAATGAAATACAGAGACTTTGGGACGAACTTAATGGTAAACTATTGCAAGTGTGAAAATCAAAATTTTCAGATTCTAACTCCTTGCTATTTTACAAGAGCCAATGAAACGAAGGGAAATTGTTCTGCAACACCCGTTATTTTATCACATTGAACAACATAAAATACAAGGATCATGACTACCAGCAATGTCAAGGGTGATGTTTTAGCCTTTCCAAGCTCTACAAATTTCTACTATTTTCAGTTCCTAACAGAGCATGTTCCTTAAGAATAAAATAGAAGAGAACATACTGTTGGATGATGTAGCTGTCTGATCCAATTGCCTAGAATAAAAGTGACAACAATAATAAAAGATAACCAAACAACAACAGCAACAACAACAACAACTACAACATAATGAATAAAACCGGATGAATAAAAGTAATCTTGTTCCTTTTGAAAAATTGTAGAAACTAATCTAGAAATTTTCTCGCTTTAACCATGGGTGTGATCCGCAAACGAGGACAGCCTCACTTTGACAAAAAACATGGCCGTTCGTTGCTGGATGGGTAATACTACTAGGCCTTGCAAATTTGAGTCAAGAAGCAGAGAACAACGATAAAGACACAGGTCAGGTATGATTTTAATCGAGAGGAAACACCTCGTTTCCTCACACCCATGCTTTAACTCATCGATAAGGTGTTGTGGCGCAGTGGAGTAATCCTCTGACTTTGCAGCCAGACAGGGTTCGATCCAAGGTAGAGCCCCACTATTTGAGCGTCATGACAAGGGGTTGCGGACTCGATTAGGTCTTCTCTACTTCTGCGATCCCAGCGCTTGGCGCTAAAAAACGCAACTTCACCTTTACCTTCACCATAAGAGTCTAACTTAAATTCAGAGACAGAGTTTGGGTATCCATGACAACATTTAGTTGTCGAAATAGCGATCAAAATATCACATTTATATATAGCTTTCTTTAGGCCTACGGAAAAGGCCGGTCATTGTTTTACCTAACAGCCTTAACAAAGTTTTTTGTCATGGGACAGTTAAATTTTGCTCGATTACGGCCAGGTAAATTTTACTGAAATTAATTGAACATATCGGCTCTTTAGACCAATTCCAAAAGTCTCTTGTTTCGTTCCCCGAGCAGATTTCTCGCTACAACAGAAGCGATAACAACAACAACAACAACAACGAGACAATGAGCGAAAGTTAGAGGGACTTATGTAATGAGTCTATCGGCTCTTCGTCAAGACATGAATATTATTGATTTGATATTTAGGGAACAAGAGCTTTTCAAACGGCGTGTGTTTTTCTCAAAGATAAAATCGAGCTGGGATCATTAATTTTTTTCAATTTAGTAGAAAAGCACAATGCTGCAAAGAGATGTGCAATAAAAAACTTACAGCCCCTGAGGGGCCAAGAAGTACCTTTGACCAGATACTAAACTGGTTAGAGCATTGACGTACAAAGGCACTAGTCGCGGATTCGACTCCAACTCTGGTCCTTTATTCACTCGGTTTTTTCTTATTCAATCTTAGTATGCTCAGTAGAATTTTGTTATTAATATGGAAGATACTTACGTCAACAACTTTACGGCTGAATTTAGCAGCATGCAGTACTGCAAACAGCGTTATTGGTATCAAAACAACTGATAAACATGTTAAGGAAATTCCTGATAGGGACACTTTCGAACGAGATTTGCGTTTCTGCAGAGCGACCAACAAGATGAAACGTAAATCATCAAAATTTGATTACGTTATTGATCTCAAAAATTTATTGTTTTCATTTGTGTCAAATACCAAGTTAATTTCAGAGTTATTGCAAAATTTAGAAATGGCCTTTGATTTGTGGGAGAGTGTGTTGTTATCAGCTACCCACTTGGAGCATACTCAGAAACAGCAATGAACGATTATTGCTCGTCAGCATAGGGTTCAAATCTTTAAAACGGTGGTGTTAAATTCTATTATATTTGTCTTTGAATTGAATGACTTGAAAGGAACTTCAGGTACTTTGCTGTAATTCTACCGTGGACAATTTTTGCTATCTTGATTATTTTCAAAATGGTGGCGTTTTGTTTTTTATTGAAAGAATTCATGGAAAGTTTAAAAAAAAATAATATCATCGTAACTGGATTTTATCAATTGGCGATAGCAAAATGGCGGAGGACTGAGATAAAAGGAAGTCAACTGAGCAAAGCTAATATTAATAAGAGAAAGGATACGTGTAGCTGAACGTGCCATTAGAAACAAAACACTATAGGCCAAGTAATGAAATGCATCTTCTTGAATCAACTGAAGGAAGTATACACGGCTGAACTGGAATCTCTATGGGAGAAAATAATAAACGAATTAAGTACAGAAAGTAGACAACCGGGTAGTCAGAAAGAAGCTAGTCTGCGTGCAAACTCTGCTGATTTCATTTGAGGAGAAACCCCTCTGCAGAGTCTGCACGTAGGCTAGAAAAAAGCATGCCGTTTAAGTTTGGAAGGCTGCTGTTTCCTTAATATCAAATAATAATAATGGCAAATTTCTTGTTAACAGCCGATTAATTCAATTAAATGTTCAAATTGATCCGACCTAAATCGTCCTCTCCACTCTGAAGTCGAGAGGGATTTTCTCGAAAAGCCGCTTCAAGAATACTCCAAAAACGGCTCAAAATCACACTCAAATTTCCTCAAAATTTCTACTTTACAGCCATAACTTCAATACGTTTTAGCACGTGTTATCCTCTTAGGAAATTAAAATGTTATAGCTATCAGCATTAAAAATTTATTCCAAGGCATTACATACTCCCAAGGGGATAACACATTTTAACACATGTAATTGTCACTGTTGTAAGGCAGGAAAACCGACGAAACGTGATCGACATTTTCACCCGTTTTTGCAGGTTATGGAAGTGCGTTTTCTCCAGGAAGTCTTCCATAACCTCGGAAAGGAATGGTCGATTTATGCCTGTAAAAAAGTCATATGTTTAATTGAACATGTCGACTATTATACAGACTGTTTTCAATATTATTGCTGATATATTCAGGAAACATTATCCTTCAAACGGTGTGCGTTTTTATTGGCTCATCCAGTAGTGGACCTATTTTCAAGATTGCTTCGTTTGACTTGGTTCGTTTGACTTCAAAAGGTTGACTAGGCATATGCACAGACACACTCGATAGAATCTTTATGAAAATATTGGCTAATTTTTCTGAACATTTGATAATTTAAAATTTCCATCCACCTGGAAAATACGAGGTATACCCAAAGATTTTTTGTCTGTTTACATCCAACAGAGACTAAGCTATTTTAGCTATAGTGAAAATTCTTTCGTTTTTTAATGACATTAATATTTCTACCGGGTGTCTCAAAAAAAGTACCCCCTTTTCACTGGAAAAAGGAACCGAACGATAAAATGTCGGGACTTTCCAACTGCACAACTAAATTTGTTAATCTTCAACTCAAATGCACATACCTTGCATTTATAAATCGTCGACCAAACACCGGAGATACGAGCTTGTAAAGTCAAAATTTAGAGTGCACCTGAAACCAGAGGTTTTCAAAAAAGGGCCTAGCCATGCTTTGATTTCATCGGCATTTACCAAAGGAATTTTCAACTTCTTATTTTTAGTTTTTACTTTTGAAAAGAGAATTCTACTTTGAGATGTTTCAATTGTTTTTTAAATCATTTCTCTTTTGAGGAATAACTCGTTCCCTACAGTCCATTGAAAATCTATTTGTTTCAAAGAAGAAAAAAGGAGCACATGCACGCTTATTTTGGAGATGTGGCAAAACGATACCCTGTCCAGCGGCACATACCCGGTACAAAAATTATCGAAGTGCCCCCCCTCCCCCTGGGGGCTAAGCGTCTATGAGTCTTTATTTTTAAAACTAAACATGAAAGTTAAGGATTCCTTTGGAAAATGCTCACAATATCAAATCATGGTAAGGCCCTTTCTCAAAACCTCTGGTTTCAGGTGCACTCTAAATTTGGACTTTGGGAGCGTGCATCTCCGGTGTTTCGTGGACGATTTATAAATGTTAGGTATGTGCATTTAAGTTGAAGATTGAAAAATTTAGCTGTGCAATCGGAAAGTCCCGATATCTTATTGTTTTGTTCCTTTTTCCAGTCAAAAGGGGGTACTTTTTTTTAGACACCCGGTATGCAGCATTTTGACTGTAAGAAAAGGAAACAATCTTGAAAATCGGTAGAGTAGCTTCTTTTCTTGGGGCTCTCAAACAGGCACAAGAACCTTTTGGCACAACCGTAATAAACAAATTAGAAAGTAAATTTGGCCGTTCAGAAATCAATAGACGTACACAGTCTCGAGGCAGGAACAAATGTGACATCAAATGACATCGTCATGCTATTTAGACACAAACTCAGCAAGTAATCAGAAAGCTAGTTCCTTTTCAGTTTTCTTCATCTAGGCCTCCTTCCTTCTGTCTCCATCACAACAACCACAAGTACAATAACAACCACAAACAAACATGGCAGACATAAAAAGACTATATAGTACCCCTTTTTGGTGCTGCCCCACTACTTCGCTCTCCTTCAAGCACCTCATACATACATACATACATACATACATGATTTATTTGTTGTAGCAGGTCAATAAGTGGCAGCATGAAGCTGATGTGGACCTGCTGTACTACACTAAATTAAAATGCTAAAGAAAATTTACATACAATATAATCCCGGTATAATGAGCTCTAGAGCATCTGACCCAATTAATGCACCAATTTTATGGAGCATTGTGATGACATTGATGGGAATATGATACATCATGGTCGATTTTGTCATATCAGATTCATTATAGCGAAATTATACTGTAGGCTCTAATTACACTAGTTTTTGAATTTTTTTTGTTTTGCATTAACTAAAGTGTATTAAAAGTACTTAAAGTTATCAAGGTCCTTATTAAGAATGAATGAAGTCTTGTTAAAGGAAATTTGATCAATTGCTGCAGATAAGAAACCTTGCTGTTCTTTGAATTTTTTATAATTCTCTATGTTCTTCACTGTTTCAGGTAAACTGTTCCATCCTATTGCTGATCTGTGTTTAAATGATAACCTACCAAACTCTGAACTAGGTCTGTTCACTCTCAGCTTTTTGTTGTCCCTNTTGTTGTAGCAGGTCAATAAGTGGCAGCATGAAGCTGATGTGGACCTGCTGTACTACACTAAATTAAAATGCTAAAGAAAATTTACATACTATATAATCCCGGTATAATGAGCTCTAGAGCATCTGACCCAATTCATGCACCAATTTTATGGAGCATTTTGATGACATTGATGGGAATATGATACATCATGGTCGATTTTGTCATATCAGATTCATTATATCGAAATTATACTGTAGGCTCTAATTACACTAGTTTTTGAATTTTTTTTGTTTTGCATTAACTAAAGTGTATTAAAAGTACTTAAAGTTATCAAGGTCCTTATTAAGAATGAATGAAGTCTTGTTAAAGGAAATTTGATCAATTGCTGCAGATAAGAAACCTAGCTGTTCTTTGAATTTTTTATATTTCTCTATGTTCTTCACTGTTTCAGGTAAACTGTTCCATCCTATTGCTGATCTGTGTTTAAATGATAACCTACCAAACTCTGAACTAGGTCTGTTCACTCTCAGCTTTTTGTTGTCCCTCATATCTCGAATATTAGGGCATTTATCTATGGTTTTTGCAATCTGTTCAGGACAGTTTTCATAGTAGGCTTTGTGTGATAAACATAATAATCTTTTCTTGTACATATACTGGATCGACTTCCATTTCGAAGGTAGTTTTTGATCCTTTCCTTGGGGTACTTTTAAGATGATACGAGCTGCTCGTTGGTGTATTCTCTCTATTCTCTCTAACTTTGCTTCAGAACAACTCCCCCATACACCAATTCCGTATGTCACACTGGGTACTATTCCTTTAAAATATATTGTCTCTAAGATTTGAGAAGGAAGGCTTTTAAACCTTCTTAATTGTTTCAGCTTATTACTCATGTTTGTTGTTAAGTCAGTGATATGGTGTTCCCATGTGAGCCTGTGGTCAATTTTAAATCCAAGACATTTTGTAGTGGTGACATAATTGAGGTCCTGCTCAGCTAGCTTGATTGGTTTTAATGGACCTATAAATTCTTTACCTTTCATTAACATTACTTCCGATTTGTCTGGGTGTATTGTCAGGTAATTTCTCTTGCACCACTCAGCTATTTCTGACAATGCTGATTGTAAGTTGCTAGTTACTTCATCCACAGATCTACCTACACAATATAGAGTTGTATCATCTGCAAACATTTCCAGTTTACAGTAGCTTGACACTTCTGGCAGATCGTTTACATAAATGCTAAAGAGTTTTGGGCCTAAGACAGACCCTTGTGGCACTCCATATGTAACTTCTTCTTGATTAGATCTCTGACCCTCAATCTCAACATACTGTTTTCTGTTCATTAAATAGTCCATTATTAAGTTGTACAAGCTTCCTGATATTCCACAAGCCTGAAGTTTTAGAGCCATTATCTCATGGCTGATCGAATCAAAGGCCTTCTTGAAGTCTATGAATATTATACCTACAACTTTCTTTTCGTCTAATGCTTTCCTCCACACTTCAGTTAGATGTAACATCAACATTTCGGTTGACCTTCCTTTTACAAAGCCCCATTGATTTTTGCTTACCAGACCTCTATCAATAAAGTGATTGTCTATTCCATCTCCTATGATCCCCTCATAAACTTTGCTGGGGATACTTAATAATGAGAGTGGTCTATAATTCCCCCTTTCATGGCTATTTCCTTTCTTTGGCGCTGCTTTAACTTTACTTAGTTTCCATTGACTTGGATATGTTGCACATTGTAAACTTCTGTCCATGACATATGATAACCCTATAGCTATGTAATCTCCAGCCAGCTTTAATTCTCTAGAACTGATGTTATCTGGACCACATGATTTCCCAGGCTTTACTCTCTTGTCTATGGCACTTTTGACTATTGTTGTACCAAACGGTATATCTTGTAGAGTGGGTGTTACATGATGTATGTACTCATTTTCATTGTCCAGCAAATGCACTTGAATCTTGGCTGCAAGATTTTCTCCTACCTTTGCAAAGAACTGATTAAAGCTTTCTGCCTTCTCTTTCGCATCAGTTATGATTTGTCCATCTTCTCCTTTTATTGCACCTATATTGCACTTCCTTTTGCCTTGCATTTCTCTTACTACGTTCCAAAAATCGCCCGAGCTCTTTGTATTCTCAAACTTATCTTTCCAATACTCTGCCTCAGCTTCCCTCATAATCCTTGTTACTCGATTTCGCTGCTTTCTATATTGCTTCCATGCTTCTGCATTTCTTGGTTGATTTTGTGCTTGCTTCAGTAAGGTGTACCTCCTGTTCATCTCTTTTCTAATATTAGTATTCATCCATCTTAGACCGCTTGTACGAACTTTTGCCTTTCTTGTTCTTATATGCTCATTCATTATGTCCTTGTACATATATTCCCATGCCCAAGTTACATCATCTATGTTGTCAAATAATTGACAGATATGCCATGGTGCCCCCTCAACATCTGATCTCAATTTCTCCAGGTTCATGTTTTTATAATATTTCACTTCTTTAATTATTGGTTTGGTTTTTTGTCTGTGTAAATTTATCGTAGCATATACAAGGTGGTGATCTGATACTCTATTTCTCTGGAGCCGTCGTAGCTGAGGTAGATTTGCTCGAAGCTTTGTTCTTGGTAGGTAAGATTATCAGTCCAAGCTTTAGCGGGGGTTCAAATATTTTTGGGATTGAATTGAATTAAGGTGGTAGCCATAACCAGGACAAAAACGGAGCATTGGCGTCGAGTGTTTAAAAAAGATTGCACAATGGTTAATGCATCTTTTGTTTGATTTAACGGCTCCTACTTTGCTATAATTCTACTTAGGGGATTTTTGATATCTTGATTATTAACAGCGTTTTTTTCTTTTTATTGAAAAAATTCATGAGGAGTTTTGTAAAAAATTTAAATAATCGTAAATCCTAAATGAATAAGGGAAAAAGGGTGCAATCTTCAAGAAAACCATGGTTTACTAAGGTCCACAATATGGCGGTGAGCAGAAATTTATAGCTCTTCTGGTTTACGATTTAGCAATTTGATGACGTTAGTTAGAACCTCAAAGCTGGTTGAAACATGGAAGAACCGTAATTCTGAAAGTAATCAAGATATCAAAAACCCCCAACGTAGAATTATAGCAAAGTACCCGAAGTTCCCTTTGAGCCATTAAATCAAAAGGAAAAAATATTGTTCAATCTTGTCAAAAGATTTGAAACATATGCTCAAAAAAGGTTATGTCTAAATCAATACTAAACATACCGGTAATCTTTGATGAAGTCGTAAAGCTGAAATCGTTGCAGAAGACAGGATCACTCTTCGATAACAATTAGAGCTAAACTGTTGGCTGTAAAAAGGAAAAATAGTTTGAAATTAGCGTCCACCGTGAAAGCTCTATTAAGCCCCAGGGGTTTATTTAATTTCAGAGACTCCAGAGGGGGGTTTAAAAGAGAGCCCGTACCAAAAAAGCTGGAAATTTCCGGGAAATGGCAAGGCTATAAATGATAGCATTTTGGGTCTTATATCTCATATGGTTTTGAATCAACATACAATTTTGCAAGTCAAATACACAAATTCAACACAGTATTAATCCATTAGTCAATATTTCTTTGTCAATATAAAGCGCCGAACAAAATGGCGAATTGTTTGCTCCCGGGATGTCCCTCTCTTACAACTATCATTGGAATAGTTTAATATTGAATTGTAAGTGCCATACATAGTGGGAACTCGCTGACAATAAGTCCTTTCCCGCTATGGATGGCACGTAGTTAATTAGCATTGCTGTTTTATTAAATAGTTTGGTTTCAATGAATAAAAAAAAATATATATATTTCTTTTCATATTGACTATGATTAATCTAAAACCATATGAAAATTAACATTAAGCTAAATAACAATAATTACACTGTGTTAAGACTTGTTTTGTACCCTGTTTGTGAAATTTATCACTAGGTGTTCTTTCTGCTAACTTCTTTCTTCGAATAAGCACTGAAAAAGTGACCCTCATCCAGTGACCCTCATCCAAATGAGCGAGGGGTAAATTAACAAGAAATTTTAAAAGATTTTGTTGTGAAATTATGAGTAACTTCTGTCAAAACTTCTTCCAATACAGTAAGGACCTGCAACAAAGAACCTGTCATTTTCTGTAAGAAACTGAAATGGTTCTTATATACCGGGTGAGTCAGAAAAAACGTGGGGTGTTTGCCAATTTTTATTGACGCAGTTTCATTTGCAAATTCGTTTCTTTAAAGATCATTGCATAGAAAAAAAGCTAACTTAGATATGAAAATTTGTTTGGTCGAAATCGGTCTTTCCGTTCTAGAATTAAGAGCTATTTTAATAAAAAGGTGTTTCGCAAGATTGCTATAATAGGCCTTCAATTAGATTCATATTCATGCACGTGTGAACTTCAAACCAATGACAAATATACTGTTTCTCTGCCAAAAAATTGAAGCAAAGCATGCATTGTGTTGGAGCACAAAAGGAAAAACTAATGTTACTTATATTGTATCCATTGGGGACAAGTCATTTAAATTGTCAATGTTAGCAAGCTGAAAGTTCTTTTACCAGCGATACTTTTCATCAAAATGGCTATATCACAAAATCGGAAATAGATAAGGAAGCAAATGATCGATTTTAACAAACTAAATTTCTGTAACTAATTCAATCTTTCTTCTGCAATATAAAACTTCGAAACTCCTGATTTGACTCATTTTTCACCAAAATATAACTTGCTAAACGCCCCACGTTTTTTCTGACTCATTGGTATAAGGTGCTCAATCGGCCAAAAATCAGACTTGAGGTTTTTCATCACCAGTTTCTTTCATTCGGGTTTTTACAGTAACTTGCAAAAAACGCTCAAAATATTCCATCAAACTTTTGCAATTTGTTTGCCTTACAGCAATAAAACATGGTATATTTGATCTGGAAAATGAGACCCCTTATAGAATTATAAAAAATTGAATAAAAATCTAACGAAAAAACAAGCATTATATAAAAGTTCCACTTACCCAAATATTGGGATTAAGAAAAATAAAGTACAGCCAATTGAGTACAGTCTCAGTAACCACATAGCAGAATCATATTTATTCTCAAATAGGACTGCCTAAGGAGAAAATAAAACGTACATCAAATAAAGCAGCTATATTGTCGGCTACTACAGCCAACCAGGGTATCCTGGCTAGGAGAGACATCCCAGCAAGACAGGATCATGTAAACAGGCCCTAAAAGTCTTGAAAATCTCAAAAAATCTCAAAATTTTTTGGAAATCTAAAAAAAATCTGAAAGACCTGTTGTTTGTGGTGCACTACCGGGTGCGCCAAAAACGTTCAGGCGTTTGAAAATGCATAGTACCTAAAGTACTGGATGGATTTAAATGAATCAAATTCTATTTGAAAGCCAAAAGACCAAAGTATTTTTGTGATTTTTCTTGTGTTTTTGTAAGCACTGAAAATATAGGTAACTTCAACTTTACGAAAAATCCTTTGTTGCAAAATGCTTGAAAAAGTGCCTGAACACTCGATAAAATCATAAAGAATCTCCTCATACAGAACAATATGCCAGATCATTTCATCTCCCTCAAGAGTTAAAATAAATGAATTTCCAAACAATTATACATTAAAGTTTGTAATCCCAAGGCAATAAATATGTCGACTATGGAATCTAAATTTGTATTGTTTAACTCTTGGGGGAGATAAAATGTACTTTTGAATTGTTTTGTCTGAGGAGACTCTATACGATCATATGAAGTGGTTTAGGCCCTTTTTCAGGAATTTCGCAACCAAGGATTTTTCGTAACGTCAAATTTACCTATATTTTCAGTGCTCATAAAAAAACATGACAAAAGTAAACAAAGACTTTGGTCTTTCAGCTATCTAGCAGAACTCAATTCATTCAGATCCATCCAGTACTCTAGCTGCTACAAATTTTCAAATGCCTGTGAACTTTTTTTGGCACACCAGGTATACCATTGTTTTGAACTGGCAGATAGTCCAAAATAAAGGCTGAAATTCTTGAAGCTGCAGTGACAGATGATTGTAATTCATTTGGATTTTTCATGTTCCAAAATATTTTGTAGAAAATGCCTATTGTTTCCTTTTGTTGGGAAATTGAGTCTAAGATACTTACTCTAATGCTAAATCATGAATAAAAGTATTTCAAGGTAAAATATTTTCACCTCTAGCAGATGATTTTTTATTCGCAGAACACAGTCCATAACTATTTCACCCCAAATTCTTCTACTCATAGGTTTGGAACTCGTCAGGCTACCAGAGGTGATCTATTCATTTCTTTGAAAAGGATCACTCTCTATGGACTCAAAACCATACTATATTTTGGCTCTAAATTGTGGAATACCCTGCCACTTTTCATATATTGTGTTGCTGGTTCTTTCTCAATTTTTCGGTCTCAATTGAAAACCTATTTCATAGATTCATATGTCTAATTTGTTGAGGCTCATCTGGTTTGTATATACATTTTATTTATAACATTTTTAGTTTCTTGCTTTTATGGGGGGGAGGGGTTCTCTCTCGATTAGCTTACCTATTTAGAGAGCTCCTCCTTAATCAATCTATCCTATATACTATCATGTAATGTTCTTTCCTTTTGTTTTAGTTTGTAGTTCTGTAACTCCTTGATGTATTTAATTTTAACGTAATTTATTTAATTGTATTGTAATTGTGTAGAATTATATGTAGGAAAGATTGATAATCAAATGAAACCAAACTGAAACTGAACTGAGTGGAGCAGAATCTGAGATGGATGGGAGTGAAATTTCTCTGTTGTTAACCCTCAGCCTCATTTCCCAAAGATGCAAAGTGATAATAAGCATATAAGCTTCAAGGTCGACTTTCAAAAATCAAAGCTTCGTGGGAAAGGAGGGCTCTCTTTTTATTTTCACAGCAACAATTATCTTTTATCTTTTTAGCAGATGTTTTTCAAGATCAGCATTGCACAATGATAAGAATATCCAGGAAGTATCCAGGAAAGTTTAGGCCAGATCAAAAGATTTGTTGTTGTAATTCATAACTGGACAGATTTTTATATACAAATATAACAGTTTTTTAGCATAGCAGGGAGTGGCATCTGATAAACAAGGAAATAAGTTATAATAACATCATCTGTTGAGAAAATGGACAATTTTGAATGGAATTTTAGAAAACATTTATACATACACATAATATTTAGTCAAGAAAAGTGGATACTGGATACGGTGGATACTGGATATGGTGGGGTGGATACTGGATACGGTGGATACTGGATTTAAGAACACTATAAGAACGAGTGTACAATGTCCATCAAAAAGTAGTCTCAATAAAACAATGGGCTTATTGTTACGTGTATCAGAACGCTACAAGAACGAGTGTAGATGAATAGGATACTGTTGATACTGGATACGGTGGATAACAATGGGCTTATTGTTACGTGTATCAGAACGCTATAAGAACGAGTGTAGGTGGATAGGATACTGTGGATACTTGATACGGTGGATAACAATGTGCTTATTGTTACACTACAACGTGTATCATAACACTATAAAAACGAATGTAGGTAGCTAGGATACTGTGGATACGGTGGATAACAATGGGCTTATTCGGTTTATTTTCAATAGGTACGACATAACAATACTAAATTTCTGTATCCGCGCATCCACATTTAACCATGCTGGATAAGTGCGGGATATTCTAAAGTTAAGCCCACATTTGTACATTTGCAAATTGCATAAGACTACTGGTTGCTGTTGCCTGAAATATCTCACTGCGGAGGCTGGCTGAATGGAAGCGTGAGGTTGGCCAAAATTACCACATGCTTGACCAAGATGACCATGGGCATTTTTTGCAGACATCACTGACAGAAATTTGCATTGCTTGTTTTGAAACTATTTCACTGTTAACCGTTGAGCGGAGTTGGTAACGTTACCTGACATATACGGCCGTGACATATACGGCTAATATGACATATACGGCCAGCATAGAAATGAGGCAGATGAGGCGGATGCGCAGTCTTTGGCAACTGTCATGACTGCGAACACCACTCGCACGGGGGTTTTGTTTTTGAAATGTTCCTCAAATTCAGGTCGTAATTATTGGTGATGGATCGATCTCTTGTGCCTTCCAGAACATTTCATGGCCAGTTTTATGAAATAACGCCTCTGTTTTTAAGCATTACTCAAGTACATCCAATGCGCCTGCAACGCTTGCAGTCAATAAGTTCCATAATGCAATCTCTAAAATTGCTTCATGTTAGTGTATATTAGTGTCTACACTATAGTAAAACTAACATTAAAAAAGGTATTATTATTATTATTATCCTAGCAATAAAGTACAACGAACAAGCGGAAGTAGGTTTTGGGCGAAATAAAACAGCTTCAGACGAAATAAAAATTAATCGTCGTATGTCATAATTTTCCAGTATTCGAGATTCGTAATTTTTGGTGATTTGAGAGTTGAGTTTCTTATAAAGACTTTCTTACAAAACAAATTACGTTTATTTACTTTATGCATTATATAAACATAATGATATTGTGATATTGTAGCCGTAATGTACGAACTGGGTTTGCTTTTATCGACTGTATGTTTTTTGTGAGAAATTGGTGTATAAGAAACTAGTAGACTAGTCCTAGGATGGCCGAAATTTAAGAAATAGCCGAGATCTCGCTTGAGCACTACCGGGATCCCGCCTAGCCGAGGAAATATTTTCCCATATGAACAGGTTTTCCCGGCAAAGCGGGGTAGACTCTTTTGTTTATCGTTAATCCTTTGGCGCCAGAGACAAAGCACTATTGTTTAGTTTCCCCGGCTAGCCGGGGAAACTTTCTCATATGAAAGGTCAATGATCATTTCCTCGGCTAGGCGGGATTCCCGCTTCACCGGGGAAATGCCGGGGAAACTTTCTCCATATGAACAGGCCCTAAGTTCGGAAAGAGCTAAGAAACTTTCAAAAGCAAAATTCTAAGAAATTATGATAAATATGTCGTTGAACCCTTATTGAACATAAATTAAAATCAACAACTTTTTATAAAAATTATCAATAAATTTTTATATAAATTAAATCAATTAAAATAATGATTAGTGCGGTTAAAATAGCAAAAGATCGGATAAGTCTTTGACTTACTGTTGAAATACAATAGAACATATGCAATTCCGAAAATAAATGACATATACGGCTGATCAGGCGATGAAAATGACAGATACGGCTGACCAGGCGATAAAATGACATATGCGGCTGATCAGGCGATAAAATGACATATACGGCTGATCAGGCGATGAAAATGTCATATACGGCTGACTAGGCGATAACATGACATATAGGGCTGACCAGGCTATAAAAGTGACATATACGGCTGACCATGCGATAAAATGACATATACGTCTGACCAGGCGATACAAATGACATATACGGCTGGCCAAGCGATAAAAATGACATATACGGCTGATCAGGCGATAAAATGACATATGCGGCTGATCAGGCGATAAAATGACATATACGGCTGCTCAGGCGATAAAATGACATATACGGCTGACCAGGCTATAAAAGTGACATATACGGCTGACCATGCGATAAAATGACATATACGTCTGACCAGGCGATACAAATGACATATACGGCTGGCCAAGCGATAAAAATGACATATACGGCTGATCAGGCGATAAAATGACATATGCGGCTGATCAGGCGATAAAATGACATATACGGCTGCTCAGGCGATAAAATGACATATACGGCTGACCAGGCTATAAAAGTGACATATACGGCTGACCATGCGATAAAATGACATATACGTCTGACCAGGCGATACAAATGACATATACGGCTGGCCAAGCGATAAAAATGACATATACGGCTGATCAGGCGATANTGGTCAGCCGTATATGTCACTTTTATAGCCTGGTCAGCCGTATATGTCATTTTATCGCCTGAGCAGCCGTATATGTCATTTTATCGCCTGATCAGCCGCATATGTCATTTTATCGCCTGATCAGCCGTATATGTCATTTTTATCGCTTGGCCAGCCGTATATGTCATTTGTATCGCCTGGTCAGACGTATATGTCATTTTATCGCATGGTCAGCCGTATATGTCACTTTTATAGCCTGGTCAGCCCTATATGTCATGTTATCGCCTAGTCAGCCGTATATGACATTTTCATCGCCTGATCAGCCGTATATGTCATTTTATCGCCTGATCAGCCGCATATGTCATTTTATCGCCTGGTCAGCCGTATCTGTCATTTTCATCGCCTGATCAGCCGTATATGTCATTTATTTTCGGAATTGCATATGTTCTATTGTATTTCAACAGTAAGTCAAAGACTTATCCGATCTTTTGCTATTTTAACCGCACTAATCATTATTTTAATTGATTTAATTTATATAGAAATTTATTGATAATTTTTATAAAAAGTTGTTGATTTTAATTTATGTTCAATAAGGGTTCAACGACATATTTATCATAATTTCTTAGAATTTTGCTTTTGAAAGTTTCTTAGCTCTTTCCGAACTTAGGGCCTGTTCATATGGAGAAAGTTTCCCCGGCATTTCCCCGGTGAAGCGGGAATCCCGCCTAGCCGAGGAAATGATCATTGACCTTTCATATGAGAAAGTTTCCCCGGCTAGCCGGGGAAACTAAACAATAGTGCTTTGTCTCTGGCGCCAAAGGATTAACGATAAACAAAAGAGTCTACCCCGCTTTGCCGGGAAAACCTGTTCATATGGGAAAATATTTCCTCGGCTAGGCGGGATCCCGGTAGTGCTCAAGCGAGATCTCGGCTATTTCTTAAATTTCGGCCATCCTAGGACTAGTCTACTAGTTTCTTATACACCAATTTCTCACAAAAAACATACAGTCGATAAAAGCAAACCCAGTTCGTACATTACGGCTACAATATCACAATATCATTATGTTTATATAATGCATAAAGTAAATAAACGTAATTTGTTTTGTAAGAAAGTCTTTATAAGAAACTCAACTCTCAAATCACCAAAAATTACGAATCTCGAATACTGGAAAATTATTACATACGACGATTAATTTTTATTTCGTCTGAAGCTGTTTTATTTCGCCCAAAACCTACTTCCGCTTGTTCGTTGTACGTTATTGCTAGGATGTACTTGAGTAATGCTTAAAAACAGAGGCGTTATTTCATAAAACTGGCCATGAAATGTTCTGGAAGGCACAAGAGATCGATCCATCACCAATAATTACGACCTGAATTTGAGGAACATTTCAAAAACAAAACCCCCGTGCGAGTGGTGTTCGCAGTCATGACAGTTGCCAAAGACTGCGCATCCGCCTCATCTGCCTCATTTCTATGCTGGCCGTATATGTCATATTAGCCGTATATGTCACGGCCGTATATGTCAGGTAACGTTACCAAGGGGGGTGTAACCGTTAGGGCCTAGGCTAACTGGGCTTGTTAAATTTCAGCCCATCCAGTATATATATGCTGCTTCCATTTTGAGGTTTCCTTGCAAAATAAATGCTCTTGATTCCGTTTCGTTGTAACTTTGGGAGGGGGGAGGGGGTAAATGTCGTAAGCCTAAAACACTGACACAAAGTCACAATGCCGATTTTAGGCCTGAATAAATGAGATTGACGAAGGGAATGAATGGCGGGGGCCTAAATTTTCCAGTCTTCTAAACACAATAAAAACATTATTTACTTTAATGTAAAGTGTTATTTTCTGCACAATTTAGATACAATATAGCCTTTTCTTGATTTTAAACCATAATATACCTTTACGGCGGGCCAGCCTCTGTCTTCATTTCTGTTTTCATTTTCACCAGCTGTTGGGTTCGCGTCCGCCATTTTCTCTAGAAATTTCGTTGTCCACAGGGAACCAATGGAAGAATCAATGACGATGTATTCCACAAGGATCTGTTCTCGGACCCCTCTTACAGCATACAGTAAACTGCCGCGTATAAGAATCTACAATTTTGCAAGTCAGCCTGGGTTCTGGGTTCTTATACAATGAATTATATAATGGGTTCTTATAAAATGGGGGTCTAATTTGAAAATATCGTTCGTAATCCACTAGGTTCTTACACGCGGGTGTGTTTACTGCACGCGCGCTGCACCCGTCAAGTTTTACATTGATTGTTGCGTGAATGGCTATTGTATTTCATTTTCTTTGCAACGAATTCAATTTTTCAAATTTTTCTGTAATCATGATCATTCAAGCATAACTAATTGATTGATTTGACTAATTTGTACAAAAAACCTCCTAAAGCCTTGTTCAATTTAGTTCGCTTTCATTTAAAGTTAGAAGCAACAAGCAACTAAGTAAAGCAGCTAAGCTGGAGGGAACTGGCAGCAATCTAGATTTAGCCTGTTGTATTTGATTTTCTTGACAGATGAAAAAAATAGGAATATAAGTGGCACGTGGCCTTGTTTTGTTCTGTTCTTATACCTAGACTGCGTTCACACGATGCTGGCACATTTTGAAAGCGGCATAAAAATGTTGCGGATAGACCTCCCGTTCACACGAAAAGAGCACATTTTTGCCAGCACAATTTGAAAATGGTAGATTTTGAAAACGCAACTCTAACCGGCACTAAACCATGTTTAAAGTACATGTCACCATTTTGAAACGGCATCATGTCAACACTCGAAAACAATGAAAACGGAACATTTTTCGACGCTTTCAAAACGAGGCTGCTCGATTCGGTGCAAAGGTGGGTGCAGGTAAGCAGGTACATTTCTTTGGCATCAAATTCTTTGGGAGATTGCAACAAGTTTTTTACCGTCAAGTTTCCTACCATTTTCAAATTCTGCCGGAAGGGTATCGTGTGAGCGCAAGCTAAAATTTTGCTACCGTCACATTTTTCACCTTTTTCAAAATGTGCTGTCATCGCTATATCTCCATTCATCTACTTTAACGCCTCCTTTCCTGTTGAATGGAAATTCGATGGTGAAGAACTTCAGTCTTCACGAATATTTTCACAAGTATTGCCTACTGCCGGTAATAGAAAGTTGAAATCTCGCCAATAGTGCACAGTTTTCTCCCACTCAACACAGCAACGATTACAACGTGAGAAAGAATTGCGTGATTATAACACTTACTGACGCAAACCCATCTTGAACAGCTTTTGAAAACAACAATAAAAACAACAATAAAAAACAACTCATTTAGGAGATGTTTGAAGAACAAGCTTGCATTTTTCACAGTTGGTTGTGTCAATTACTAGCAGCAATATTGGGAAACAATTTAGAAAAGAACATATTGGGAAATTTGATGGCCTTTTGCCGAAAAAGCACTGCATGAATGCCAAACTGGTATGGTGTCCCTGTACTTGTATCATGGGCGGTAGGAGACGCGTGGATTGCTTTTTGACAAAAATTGTGGTCATAGGTTGGGGTTATTAAGATTAAATTAGCCGCGATGTTTTCAGGGTGGCTTCCTGTTATTTTGTAGCCACTTACGGTTGCCCCGGCAGACGCTAATCTGCCCATCGACCCTAATCTAAATTAAATAAAGAGAAAGAAAAGAAAAGGTTTTCTATTCTGGCTTGCGGTTTAAAACCCTTTCTTCTGCAAAGGCGCACATACACACAGGAATACAAGGGAGTTAGATTCGAAAAAGCGGTTAGGCCCAATTTAGGCCCAATTTAGGCCAAGGTAGTTGAAATGTTGCTCATAAGCTCACAAGGCAGGGTTAGACAAAACAAAGAAGACAACAACAAACAAAACAAGGTAAGTAAGCATTTATTAATTAATTACATAATAGGTGTCCTGACACCCTTGCTGAAAGTAACAGATCAATATGAGCTTAAAGTTGCTAAGTTCGTGAATACTATAAATATTATAACGACCTGAATCTTTATACTGTCAATATGGGAAAGCACAAATATAGTACTCGCCAAAATGATCTCTTTCAAGTACCAAAAACAAAAAGGACCAGTGGTTGGTTACAAGGTCATTCAAATAAAAGGAGCAAAACTTTGGAATTCTCTCCCAAATGATATTCGATACATTGAATCAAGAGGGAGTTTTCGCAAGAAGTTCAGCGATTCCAAACTGGTGAGGCATTAACAATCAACTTATCTCTTGTTTTTGTAATATTATTTTAAACATTTAGATCCAAATTTCTGTTCTTCTTGTAAGCGCCCTAGACTAGATAAGCTTTGCTTTTATAGGGCACGTACGGCAGTATTATCTTTAGTTTAATAATTGTAGTGTTGTGCGAATGAAAAATGATGATGATTATCTGGAGGTAGTGACTCCCTACCATGGGTACCAGACTCTCAAAAATATGAGAGTCTGGTACAGTGGGTCGCGCCCCTAACCTCGTTCAGGTGCACATCGCCCAAGCTCATTTGAAACATAGTTTAGCCTATTCAACAGACCGGAATCTATTATTATTATTATTATTATTAAATATCTATTTAAAGTAGGCTAGAAAAAAATGAATAGCTAAATTAGAGCTAATTAAGGCCTACTATTTACAATATACACAATATACAATCAGATAAAAAATGTTACAGGACAAAAAGAGTTAAAAATCTATCCTGTTAGAAACCCAACTTTTGGGATATATATTTTGCAGAGCCTACAGTTGCATTTTTCACCATTCCAACATTTAATTTGTTTTTTGAAGATAGGAAGGCTGTTTGATTGTTTTATTCCTTGCGGTAAAAACTGCCACAGTTTATTTCCAAGGTAAGTAATGGACTCAACTCCAAAGGACGTAGTTCGTACTTTTGGAAGTTGAGCGTCATCGCCATGCCTTAGACTGTAGCTAATGTTTCGCTGCATGAAAATATCCTTCATGAATGGTGGATTCAGACTGCATTTTGTTTTATAAATTTCAGTCATGAGCAACTGTAGGTTTCTTACATGTATTGGCACGGATTTAGACTGCTCCAAGAGAAAACCGAAATCATTCTCGTTATCTTTGTATGCAATGCGTAATGCCCTTTCGTGAATACGATTTATTCTATGATTCAAAGCTCTATCATAGAACATCCAAACAAGCGGACAGTAGCTNTAGACTTGCTCCAAGTCTATTCTGTGGTCCATCAGCGCTCAATAAAACATTATAACTTCTGCGGGGGCGTAAATCGTGACGAGGACGCTGCGAAGGAGAAACGAGAAACGATCGTTTCTCCTTCGCAGCGTCCTCGTCACGATTTACGCCCCCGCAGAAGTTATAATGTTTTATTGAGCGCTGATGGACCACAGAATAGACTTGGAGCAAGTCTACAGTTTCATGACTTATTCGTTTCGTACTGGCATAACGTAAACGAGGCCTTTAGCTAAACCAGCTAAAACACATCTAAAACATGTGGCTCGGAATCCAGCTGTATCTCTAAAATCATTGATGGCATGAAATATCAATATCTGAGTGCATTGGCTAATTCTACAGAGTTCTTTATACCATGATCCTTTGCATCTCACGAAATTTCGATTGATCTGATTGCTGATTGGTGGGTTAGTATTATAGCACAAAGAATATTGGTTGAAATTTCCCTCACGCCATCTTTAGCGTAATCGTCTATATTACTGCGCATTTGTGCTGCTTTACCAATTATCGGAGGCCGATACTGCCCTTTGAGATGACTCATCGATCTGTCTCTTGTGTGTCATACGCTTTAATCCAGCGCTTTGAAGTATTAAATTGATAATTCTGATTGTTAGAAAACCACAGTTGGCCAATTAGTAGGGAGGACTAACGTGAGACAAAAACCGCGTGTTCTCATCCCACTCAAATTGAATTGATGGCTCAGATTGAATTGAATTGATGGCTAATGATCGGTCCACGAGTCGCATTGAATTGCATTGATAACTTATGATTGGTCAACGCGTTGTTTGACGGCTCTGCTACCGCATGATCAAAGATGCCTTACGTTTTTGACTGTGAGATTTTCACAGGGACGGATTTCTGCAGGCGGAATTAAATTTTCGTTTATCTACTTGCGGTGTCAGGTGGTCGTAACATATGTTCGCGATTACAGAATATAGATGCTTCACTGCTCACAAATTCAATTGATTGACTTGAAGATTTTCACTCGAACATAAAGCAGCTGCCCGCTTCTCCGCACACAGTCGACTCTTTACATGAAAGGAGTATCACAAAAATATTCAAAAGAACTCTCATGTAATAGCGTTGAAGTTTTAAGCGACGACAGAAGTTGCACGCAATTCGTCGCGTCATAAACTCAGACTATCATTTCTTTATCTAAACGACTCGAAGCATAGACAACTCTTGTCAAATTTGCTGTGAGCTGACAATAAAATAAAGAGGATACAAGATATTTTGAAAACAGAAAGGTATGTACGATTTTGTTGCTAGAAGTTTTAAAGAAATTTGCATTTTGTGTTTTCATTGTTAAGTTTAGTTATATCAAACCAAATTTTGAAATTTGAATTAGAAGAAACTATACCCAGTTTTATTTTACGATAAGAAATTAAACTAAGAGAGAAATACTCAATATTTTTCTGTGGAAAGTTGCTCTGTTGCTAGATTTTCACAACAAATCTAAGTTTGTATATTCTATTATTCCTGTTTAGCATGTCAAATCGAATTTTCAATCGTTAATTCAAGGAAATTATATCCAGTTTTTTGACGATGAAAGAGAGAGAAGATCGGAGAAGATACGCAATATTTTTCTGTGAAAGATTGATCGGTTGCTAGAATTTTAAAGAAAATCTAAAATTTGCATATTTCATTACTTTAAGTGTTTAAGCACTGTCAAATCGAATTTTCAATCGTTAATTTGAGGACATTTTACATCAAGTGTTGTTGTAACCACTAAGGCAAAGAAATTGTATTTTATTGTAGAAACGAAAAGAAAATTGTCGTGTTGTAGAAAATAAACCATAAAGAACTACTCGATATTTTGTATATTTCTTTTGCTAGAGTTTTCAAGAAAATTTAAAGTTTGTGTATTTAATTATCATATTATTTATTCTAGCGTATGTTCTGTTAAAATCAAAATTTGAATGGGTTATTTGAATAAATTAATGGCGAGCGTTTTGGCAGGTGTTAAAAGTAAAAATTTGAAGAAAATTTCCTATCTGGGTTGTAAAAAAAGTTGAATAACTCCAACGAGTCATAAACGAATTTTTTTTTTCTTTCTATATTGCTACCTAGCATCCAAAGGTAGTTTTAGGACACTGAAAAGCTAAGCTTATCGAGCAATGTCCTGGTCCTTCCTCTCGATGTAACCACACCTCGCGATTCCTTTAGCCTGGAATTACAGAGAGTTGGCGACTCTCCTCACTCTACGTAGCAGGTTCGGCAGGGCGGGGACTCGAACCACCAACCCTCAGGTTGGTAGTCAAGCGCGCGCTACCATTGAGCCATCCCCGCTATGATAAACGCTATAATAAACGAATGAACCTACAGTTTGAAGTTTCGTGATTTGAAATGTTTGCAACCAGTTTGTGAGATTCTAAATATTTCAACCCCCTCGGTTCTCAATATAATCATTATCTTTTAGTCTCAAGACTCTACAGAATGTTTCTATAAATCAGCACGTATAGGAAACTTTTGGGGGCACACTCTTTGCTTTGGCCTTAGAACGCCTCTTTTGATCTAATATGTGGGTCTGGCACCCTTTTTCCTAACTCTATGGGAAACTTGAACAACTTTGCAAAATTCCTACCCCACCAAATCTATACTCAACCATTTTCTCATGGTTCTCCTCATTTTTGAAAGAATCTCTAGAAAGAGAGGGGGACAAATGCCAGCTACAACTAAACCAAACAAGCTAAGATATAAAAATATTTTTGAAAGGCATTTCACCTGATGAAGCTTTCTTGTATCAAGAGGGCTGAACCTTCTGAAACTCCGATTGAGGATAATTTCACATTTCCTTCAGTCATTTTTAGTTAACAAGATGAAGAAAAGATGTAACTTTTTAGGTTATTGCGGGGGGGGGGGCCAGGCCCGACCGGCCCCAATAGCTGCTTCAGGCCTGACAGAAGTTTTGATTTTTTTGAGCTCAGCAAAGCTTGGTTCAGACCAGAGTAAAAACGCGTTAAAGAAATGATTAAAAATGCAACGGGAAAAAGCCTTGAAAGAAAGAATTTTTAATTGAACGCTTCGCTCGAAGCTTCAGTGCGACGAAGAACTTAGAATTTTTGCTGCTTGGTTGCCAAGTAATATTTTTCAAACGGTAGACACCAGGCCCGTAGAAAGCGATTGGGCTGGGGAGCGGGGCTCGAGCCCCCAATAATTTTGAAAACAATGGTATTACGTCACAGGCATAAATTAGATGTTTTGTTTTCTATCATTTCGAGAATAAGTGACGCCCTGTCAGCAGCTGCTTCCTACATACGGCCCTGGTAGACACATTGTCTGAGATGAGTCATTCTTTATCTTCGATCCAATTAGATGGTATGACTTTCGCTAGCCTAAGCCCTGAATTTGATTCATAGAATCTGCAATAGCTGACTTGAATTTTGATGTACATACATTTTAATATGAGTAATTGTGGTCTCGAAATATGAAGATTTAAAGGGGCCTTTGCAACAGGCATACCTTGCACGTGTCATCTCTTTGTTGTCGGCCATTTTAGTGGACCATTAAAATGGCAACAATAAAGAAACCACAAAAGGATATATCACAAAGCATGCCGGTTGCAAAGGCCCCTTTAAAGTCAGCGTTGCCACAACGATAAAAATAGGGTCTTCCTTGAAACTATTGATAAAATAATTCTTACTGTCATTCTTGTAAGAAAGCGTTCTGAAAAAGTATCGGCATTTCTAAATTCCCTCGTCTCTTAAAAATACTCTCATCACCTTCTAAGTTTCAAGCAACGTTACAGTTTCGTTAGAAAAAAAGCTTCGCATTGTACGTCATGTGACCATTCTCGCGCATGCTCTCTCTTGCCCGATCGTAAAGCCTCGTTCACATTTAGGTCGTTGAAGTCGCTGGAGTCGCCGGGGTCGTTAGAGTCCTTGGGAACAAACGACTACGAAGACCCAAAAGACTGAACTGAAAGCACGGGCTTTAGGAAACTCTGAATTAAAAATTAGATTTTCCAATGATACATCGAGTTTTCTTCTTTTTCATTTCATTCGTGATACATCGAGCGCGAAGCGTGCGGCAGAGTGACGTGACCTAGGACCTAGAGCCATTATGCCACACTATTAGGTGTTGTTGTTGTATGTCATACGGTAAGGGTTAGGGTTAGTTTCATTTCAGAAAAGCGTTTTTAGGGTTAGTTAGGTGTTTCAGTGGCATAATGGCTCTAGGTCACGTCACTCTGCCGCGCGCTTCGCGCTCGATGTATCACGAATGAAATAAAAAAAGAAGAAAACTCGATGTATCATTGGAAAATCCAATTTTTAATTCAGAGTTTCCTAAAGCCCGTGCTGAAAGTAAATGACAGCAACTCTGTCGTCGGGGTCATCAGGTCGTCAAGGAGTTTATTTTCGCCCTTCACATTCAGTCTTTTGGATCTTTTGATTCGTTTACTCCCAACGACTCTAATTACCCCAGATTCGAAATCAGCATGGTCGATTTGCTTACAATCCAGAAAATATTTGTAGCTAAAGTGGTTCTTAAAATAGCCCAATTATGACGTCATAGCACTGATGACGTCATTAAATTTCGCACATTACATGAAAAAAACACAGAAACCTAGAGATCATCCGAAAGCTCAAATCGAGTACTGTTCGACCACGCTGGCGTAAGTGGGTGGTGGCGTAAGCGGTCGGTAGAGAAGAGTGTAGAGAGGAGGAGAGGGAGGAAGAAAAACAACTTCTTTCTTTTCCCTCCTCCTCACATTCAAAAGACGTTTGCGGTAAAGATGGCGTCGAGGAATTTTTTACCAAGATCCTTTGCATAATTAAGAAATCAATCAAAACTGAATGCGACGCAAAGCATCATGGTAAAAAATTCCTGTCCGCCATCTTTAGCGCAATAGTCTATTGAGGGTCCTGAAGGGGTAGAATGGGATCCGGGATTTGTCTAAAATGATACTCTGAAAACAATATACTAGGAATAGGATTTGAGCACCGACATGTACGCAAATTTACTATGATTGCCTCAAAGTATGACTGGGAAAATGGGGTTGAGGACCCTCCACCTTCAGGACCCTCTCCATTTACTTGCACCTCGCGCAAGCGGCGTTCTGCACTCTCCTTCGCAGCGACAACGCACGTCTCTGCGGAGGAGAGCATAGTTGAGCTGACCCAGCTTCAAAAGCATCCTGGGTTCATGTAAATGTCGCCTGCGTCACAGACCATAATCAGGTCACAGACCATAACGAGGTCACAGACCATAACGAGGTCACATACCATAACGAGGTCACAGACCATAACGATGTCACAGATCATAACTAGAGGGAGTTATGATCTGTGTGATGATGGACACACTTTTGTTGTCCCAACGACTTCAGTATAAACAAATTAAATAAACAAAGAGCTAGACTAGCCAATATCATTATTTGAATAAATTTCACAAGATCTCTGTGAAACTGGGACAACAAAAGTGAGTCCACCACACAGACCATAACTACCCCTCGTTATGGTCTGTGACGCAGGCTAATGTAAATGGGGCAGAGATGGAAACTTAGGGTGTGTTTGATTGGTACCAATTCTGAAAACGGTAGACTTGGTAGACTGGGAATTTCTGTTTGATTGACTCCGAAACTCTGAAAACGGTAGGTTTGATAGGTTTGGAACCCGGGGGGGGGGGTACTTGACTTTCAATTGTACGGGGGTGTGCCCACCAAAGACAAACATTTTTACCTCGCTCCAGAATTTTTCCCTCCGAACGATAGCCGATTCTAGAAAAAATCGTCGAAAAGTACACTCCAAAACGTAAAAATCTGGCCAAGCAACAACCTGTTTTAAGAAAATAAACCCTTTTGACAACCGGCTCTAGAAAAATTGCCTTCTTTCGATACCCGGCGCTAGAAAAAAGAGGCGAAAACGATACCCTGAAAAACGGCACGTCCCCGTCGGAAAAATATTCTAAGTACCCCCCCCCC
>REGM01000084.1:589407-600747 GCA_004194415.1 Aurelia aurita | reverse complement strand
GAAATCATTTTTAAAACATTACTCGATAGTTAACTTGAACATAGATACCTTGTTTGTCTACATTGGTGCTTTGAGAGTAGAGATATAAATCTTCAAAGGACAAATTTGCCACCACCTCCCAACCAGAGCTTTGGCGTTTTGGCCTAAGCAATATCCACAATTTGTTTCACTTAAAATGAACAAAGTTTACTTCGGAGCTCCCTTGATGATAAGCGTCACGTAAATTATATTTTGTGAAACGAATTTGTTGTGCAGTTTTTTATTTTTCTCCTCCTGGTTCAAATTATTGTTGATTTATTCGCTGTGCTGTAAGAATTTGCTTAGGCCAAAACGCCAAAGCTCTGGTTTGGAGGTGGAGGCAAATTTGACCTTTGAAGATTAATATATCTACTCTCAAAGCACCAATGTAGACAAACAAGGTATCTATGTTCAAATTAACTATCGAGTATTGTTTTAAAAATGATTTCGGATTGATCCATGCTAAATTCTAATCGTTAGGGTTGACCAAATCTGTATACTTTTTTTGGGACACCCGGTATAATAATGTCGTGTTTACAGCTATAACACCAGCATTTCAATGCAAGATATTGCAAAGTTGTTATCATTCAAAAGTTCTTTGAGATTGAAATTTAATTCTAGCAAGAATTAGATGACTAAAATTTAACTGTCGCAGAAATCAAATTCCGCTCGCAAATACTTCACTTGCAACAGTCGAGCATATTGAATGGAATTGACATGTTTAAAGGCTGTTTTCCACTAGGCGAATTTATTCGCGCGAAGCGAATTTTTGCGAGCATACGCATGCGCCCTTCGCGTATGAGCTCATTCGCGGTGGCTGTTCGCAGCAGCGAAAAAGGGAGTTCGAATGGTTTCAACTTTTTCGCCGCGAAAAAAATCGCTTCGCGCGAATAAATTCGCCCAGTGGAAAACCGCCTTAAAATTGATGTTCGCTCTACCAAAAAGCGAAATTTTTCGTAGTTTTAAAGAATGCTGTGCCTGGAGAAGGCCTATTTGGTATCATAACTATCGCGACGATAGCGTTAGTGTATTCCACGTGTAGCTATGTATTAATTGTTTATAATTTGTAAATATACAATAAATATGGAATGCAAACAAAATAGCTTGTTTTGTTGTTGATTCTGCTTTTCGAACTCATAATTCCAAGTTATTGCTGGCTACTACAGACAATATTTTTGACCGCTTCTTTTACTGACACGAAATTAGGTGAGATTTCTAGCAATTTCTTTCTCAGATGCTCCAGAAATCAATTTCATCTGAAAGGTACTTTTACATGTTGGGGATATTTTCAAATGTTAAAAGCACGGTGGCAAGTGCACCGAGCAGCATAGGTTCAAAATCTTTACAAAGGCTGGTGTAAAATTTTATGACCTATTTATTTGAATTGAATGGCTTGAAAGAAACTTTAGCTACTTTGCTATAATTCTACCGTTAGACTTTTCAGAAGTCTTAATACTTTTCGAAATTACAGCGTATTTTATATTTCAAATCTTCTGAAGATGTGACGTCCTCAAATTTTCAAGTCGTAAACCATGTTTCCTTTCACCAGAGGTTATCGCCAATGATCGCAAACCGTAATCGTAAACCAGAAGAGTGAAAGAGTTTTGCTTCATACCATATTGTAGACATTCATATACTGTGGCTTTTTAGAAAATTATTCTATGTTTCCTCAAAAAGTTTAGAAATTACGATAGTCATAAGTTTTTTTTCTCCAAATTTTCCTTGAAATCTTAAAAAAGAAGAAAAACACTCTAATTCTGAAAAATATTGCAGATTTCAGAACAGTCCAACGGTAGAATTATAGCAAAGTGGCTGAAGTTTCTTTCAAGTCATTTAATTCAAAGAAACAGGTCATAGAATTTCGCACCAACCTTTTTAAACATTTGGAACCAATCAATGCTGCCCTGAGCACTGGGGTGCCCTTTTTGGGTCTCAGATCCTGAGTCAACGCTACACCCGTCAGACCTGAGTTAGCTATTTATATATATATATATATTCCGTTAAAAATTTACAAGAACTGTTACTCATTACGATACCATGACGATACCTACAAACTACGCTACAATACCACAGAGACGATACCACGGGGAGCATAATACTATGTCTACCCCGCGGCCATTACTTGAAAAAAATAAAAAGCTACATAAAACAACAAGTAACTGCTACTAAAAAAGGAAATTTACGAAAAGAGCTGAACGAATTTTTGTGGCTGAATGAAAACACGCTTCCAGCATGAAATTAGATTTTAGGGTTGTTATGGAACTTAAACCCCGGTGAAGCGGTGCCAACACGTCACTGAACATCACCCAACATTGACGTTCAGCGAAACGTTAGCACTGTTTGACAACCTTGTTTCATGACCCAGCATTTGTTGGATGTTGTCAAGTGAAGTTTGATCGCGATCAAATATTTTCAATGAACATTTACGATGTTGGATGTTGTTGGCACCGTTGGATGTTGTTGGCACCGTTTGACCACCTAATCAAACATTTGTCCAGTTTGCTCATGCGCAGTAGGCAGCTTTTACAATATTTACAATTTTTGATAGGCTGAAACCGTACTCTTTTAAANTTTCTTTCAAGTCATTTAATTCAAAGAAACAGGTCATAGAATTTCGCACCAACCTTTTTAAACATTTGGAACCAATCAATGCTGCCCTGAGCACTGGGGTGCCCTTTTTGGGTCTCAGATCCTGAGTCAACGCTACACCCGTCAGACCTGAGTTAGCTATTTATATATATATATATATTCCGTTAAAAATTTACAAGAACTGTTACTCATTACGATACCAAGACGATACCTACAAACTACGCTACAATACCACAGAGACGATACCACGGGGAGCAAAATACTATGTCTACTCCGCTGCCATTACTTGAAAAAAATAAAAAACTACATAAAACAACACGTAACTGCTACTAAAAAAGGAAATTTACGAAAAGAGCTGAACGAATTTCTGTGGCTGAATGAATAAATAAACACGCTTCTACCCTGGGTGCCAGAGCCTTATTTTAAATTTTTTGTTATGGAACTTAAACCCCGGTGAAGCGGTGCCAACACGTCACTGAACCAGCCTCGTCCCCAGGAAAGGCCCTGGGGACGAGGTTGGTCACTGAACATCACCCAACATTGACGTTCAGCGAAACGTTAGCACTGTTTGACAACCTTGTTTCATGACCCAGCATTTGTTGGATGTTGTCAAGTGAAGTTTGATCGCGATCAAATATTTTCAATGAACATTTACGATGTTGGATGTTGTTGGCACCGTTGGATGTTGTTGGCACCGTTTGACCACCTAATCAAACATTTGTCCAGTTTGCTCATGCGCAGTAGGCAGCTTTTACAATATTTACAATTTTTGATAGGCTGAAACCGTACTCTTTTAAACTGCAATAATATCAGGGACCACCGTCATATTTATTGCGAAGAACTAAAAATTTGCAACAACATTTTCTCACCAATTGATGTTCAGTGAAATGTTGGCCTCGTTTGACCAGGTCTTTATGCGAAGTTTTTGGAGTTATTGACAGGCTCTCAAGTCACGTTGCTATAACAAATTGTGAAAAAGTTTCATAACAGCTAAATTTTACAGCTTTTTGTCCTGTTGGTAAATATTCACAAATGGGACTACGAAACTCTGACTAATTTCAAAATCTCAACGAAAAATCCCTGATCACATCCTATCGACGAATCATTAATCATTTACGAGCCATTTGCTGAAAAACGGCTTTAACGTAATGAATCTTTTCTTTGCCCGTATCTCTGTTGTGACCCATGTATATATTTACCTTAAACGATTATCAGCTGCCGCACTTCCTGAGTTCTTTGCTCACCGTACACTGTTATAGTCGCTTCCGTCAAGTGTCTGCAATGGCAAAGCGGCGCGCCAATTTAGCCCCATATCTCTGTTGTGATCCGTGCCTACATTTATCTTTACCGTTTATCAGCTGCTGCTCTTCCGGATCTCTTTGTTCACCGTACACTGTTCTTGTTGCTTCCGTCACGTGTCTGCGAAGGTAAAGCAGCACGCGTGGTTTACGACTACGTCAACGTAGCTTTGAAGCGTATGCACAGGGGCGGACAGACAGGTTCATGGGCCCTCGGACCAAAGGCTTGATGGGCCCATCATCACAACGAAGCTAACTAAGCAGGCCGAAACATAAGGCTGGTTACGATAAGACAATAAACATCGTATGCTTTTATTTCGTTTGCATCCTGTCTGTTTTGCATCCTATATTTTGTAAAGTTAATGGTGTATCCTCAAAGCTAGACGATAATAATTGTGGAGTGCAGCAAGGCTCTTGTCTCGTTCCTCTTTTGTTTTGATCCATATTAACGATTTGCCATTTTCTCTGCAAAATAGTCAAGTTAACATGTATGCTGATGATACCACCATATCATATTCTTCCAACAACATCGATGATCTCAACGAAAACCTGAATAGAGACTTGCATTGGCTTCAAGGAAATAAACTGTCGAACCGAGTGAAGTCAGACCAATTTTGTCTGGTTCGGAGCGGCGCGACTCTTATAAAACCAACCTGAGCCATTTTCAAACTTTGCTCAACAGAACTTTGAATAAATTTAAAAAAAGTCAGGTTATCGATAATTCTTTCCAAATCCCATTTGGTTTGCTTTGAAATAAACGAGAAACAATACAAAGGATAGCCCCGTGCTATTTTCACTATAAATGGCCACAGTTTTCGCACAAACTTGAACTTCAAAAAGCCGTAACTCAGTGAATATTCAGTGGATTTGCAAGATTGTGGTGTCAAAAATAATTTAAGGTCTTAGGAACCGAGTCATTTTACCATGGAGCCCGTTCATTATATCGTTATCTTTTAACATTCAATTAAATTTTGAACAATTTTTTGGGACACTCTGTAGGTTAAGATGGAAGGGATAGCATTAAAAAGGTCGAAAATACGTCTTGTTTCATATTGATTCAAAGTCCGAGTAATCAGTGCGAGAGCTTCGAAAATTGGACAAATTTGAAGTAGCAATATGTAGCATATTTCCAGCGGATTCCAGCATTTAATTCGGTTGATAAATAATTTCACTAAATAATTTCACTATGGCCTAGTCTAATAATATGATAATAATTTGTACTTGGATTTGTCTTAACTTGAAATTTGCTATCTAATAACTGGATTTGTCAACTGCAATGTCCTATTTTTAAAAAACAAATTCAATGTTGGAATGGTGATAAATGCAACTCTAGGCTCTGCAAAGTATATATCCCAAAAGTTGGGTTTCTAACAGGATAGATGTCTTAATGTGCTTTTATCTTGTATCTTGTATCTTGTAAGAAAAACACTTTTTAACCATTTATTTCCAGAAATTGTAAATTTTTCTTTAATTTTAGTTTAGTAGGCCTTAATTAGCTTTAATTCAGCTACCATTTATTCAGCCTACGATAAATAAATAAACGATGATGATGATGATGATGATATAATAATGAACATGATAATCGTCGAGATTCTTGTCCCACGTTTCTTGATAAAACTTAGATTTCTAGCTACTACTCCTCTGATTCGCATAATTCGGTTAAGTTTTAGAAGCTCGTATATGGATTTAATTAGTTGAGACGATACGAGATACTATATCTTTCAGGTATTTATCCTATATTCTGGCGTAAAAGGGTTGTCGCATTAAACTATTTGCGCAAGAAATTTCATGGGCAGTCTCACCACATTGGAATTATTTTCCAATAAGCAGCATATTATTATACTGAGCTTGTTATTGGCTTTTTAAAGCAGTTTAAAGAAACAAGATAGCACTGACAGTGACTGATTTTGGAAGTTTATATGTAACCAATTCTTTGAAGGAAAAACGCAGATTTTGGGTGTCGTTTTTACCTGGTTTTACCAATCTTCAAGAGATAAAAATCTACGGAAGAGAAATGAAGATTTTCGAAGGGTATTTTTCATAAACTTGTTCCTAATGCTTGGGTAAATACTTGCTCAAGGGGGCTAAGGATTATGGCAAGATTTTGAGGAATGGCAAAGACTTAGGGTGTGTTTGATTGGTACCAATTCTGAAAACGGTAGACTTGGTAGACTCAGAATGTGTGTTTGATTGACTCCGAAATTCTCAAAACGGTAGGTTTGGTAGGTTTGGAAGGCCTTCTGAACCTTCTGCTCCAAAAGGCAGAAGGTTTGGCAGACTTCGGAGACTTCAAGAGAAGTTTCTCTACCAGTGACTTTTCTTTTATCACTAACTTGGCTTGGACATCTAATGTGAAACAGACTTAGGTATTTAATCGTTTGTAGTAATTGGGTTTATTTGTATGTAGTTTCTTGTTTCTTTTTGTTCTTATTTGCTTTACGTTTTTTCATGTAATGGCCGGGGGGTAGTCGTAGTTTTCTGCTCCTCGTTGGTATCGTCCTTGTAGTATTGTAGAGTAGATTTTAAGTAGTGTAATCCGTAATATGTATTGTAAAATTTTTTAAGGAATATAAAAAAAAAGAGACTTCGGAGAGAATCTCGTTTTCATTAGCAAACTCTGGTGGTGAATCCGAAACCTACCGTTTCCAAGATTTCTGTGTTTGATTGGGAAATATATTTCCATCTCTGCGAAGTCTACTGTTTTCAGAATTTGGTAGGTTTGGAATTACCAATCAAACACACCCTTAGATTGACCTCAATACTGTTTTCCATTTCAACTACGCTGTATCAATTTAAAAACCCATTCCTAACCATGATCCTTTGTGGCACCAAAGTCGATTTTCGTATTACCTGAAAGTCGTTTTTGGCCTAGGTTCTCTTTGTCTTGCTTTTCATTCGGAGCACAAAGGATCATGGTTGACAATGGGTCTTTGTCTTTGCCTTTCCTCCAAATATTGTGATAACCCTTAGCTCCCTTAAACAAGTATGTATCCATGTCTTAGGAACAAGTTTGTGAAAAACATTCTTCGAAAATCATCATTTCGCTTCGGCAGCTATTTATTTTGCGAAGAGTTGTAAAAAATCAGGTAAGATGACTAAAATCTGCAGTTCCTATTGTTCTTGCTATTGTTCTCTCAGCCAGAATTTGCTATTGCTCTGTGCCTATGCTTTTATACCAGGTGCGCCAAAAAAGTTGAACATTTCAATAGAAGCTATTACCTAAAATGCGGAATGGAATTTGGATGAACTTAAGTTCGACTGACTGCAATGGAAGCTTTCACGATTGGAATTATGAAAATAGTTTTGATTTCGAAATAATCGAAAAGGGTCGCAAAATCGTTGGTCAAAGCCCAATTATACAGGTATACGCTCGCGTATCGTTCAACTTTTAACTAAACTTTCTGGTCCCAAAAATTAGAGCGTTCACACAAGTACGCTGCGATATCGTACCATTTTTCCGTACTCCCTTTCGGAACGATACTGAACGTAACGGTCCAATATCGTTCCCTTGTGAACGGCGGTTGTCACGGAACGGTGCGATATCACTCCGAAAAGTGGATCTCTTTTGGAAAACGCTGTTCCTTTCACGCGGGACAAAACGGTATGATATCGTTCTGTTCCAATTTTCGATTCACTTTTATGCGTTCCAATTTTCGGACCGATACGGTGAACGCAACACTTCTCCGTACCACTTTTTGGAACGACAGGGTACTGCATGGAACTATACAGTATCGTTCTTGTGTGAACAGGGCCTTAAAAGTAAACGAACCGAGATATAGCGATTAAGTTTAAGAATAGAAAAACAGAAGGCCAAGTGGCACTTACGTTCCTGTTGTTTTCATATATCGAGAACATCAAATAAAATAGGCTATATTTAGATTGCCCGAGTCCCCCCAACTAAACTTTTTTTGATTCCGTTGTTTACTTTAATTTGTTGTTATCAGTTGCAATTTGAGGGTCTAGCAATTCAATTCAGTAAGAAAACTAAGATGAATGTCGTAAGTCTGCGCGTAAAGGAACGATAAAAACAGCCAGGAAGATACGATCCCGTGTGAACAGGATCATAATCTGTTTTTATGTTATGAGTTGTCATGTTAGGGCCTAGCACTTCAATTCAGGAAGATGAACGTCGCTAAAGTCTGCGTTAAAACGAGCGATAGTAAAATTCAGGCAGACTAAAATTTGCATCGAAAAGCATAAATAAGCTACCTGGAGAGGTGCAAAAATACATGTCTAGAAAATCAATTTTAGCTATATGATTAATTTCCTTGACTTTTTAGCAATTCTTTTGTGCGGCAAATTATTAATCAGGGTTTTCACCGTATTGACTATCTCACCTGCTGAAATTTGATGAAAAAAACATCACTTCTTATTAGTAAATTCTAATAAATCATGTTTTTAGTTTGCACCCAGTTTGATTTGATAGACACTCAGAAGGAAATCAATTTTTAAGAAACATTAGCTAAAGAATAGGATTCAATGGCACAATGGCCGCCCTAGCATTGTATCTCGTCCAAGCTAACGATATTAGGGAAACACTAACCAAATAACACCAACCTGATTTATATATGCCTGGATGTACACACACCTTTGAATTAACGTTTNAAAACGAGCGATAGTAAAATTCAGGCAGACTAAAATTTGCATCGAAAAGCATAAATAAGCTACCTGGAGAGGTGCAAAAATACATGTCTAGAAAATCAATTTTAGCTATATGATTAATTTCCTTGACTTTTTAGCAATTCTTTTGTGCGGCAAATTATTAATCAGGGTTTTCACCGTATTGACTATCTCACCTGCTGAAATTTGATGAAAAAAACATCACTTCTTATTAGTAAATTCTAATAAATCATGTTTTTAGTTTGCACCCAGTTTGATTTGATAGACACTCAGAAGGAAATCAATTTTTAAGAAACATTAGCTAAAGAATAGGATTCAATTAGTTTCTAACAAAGGCAAATATAAAAATAATTTTTGGTCAGGTTTTCCGCGAAAGAGTTTGTCAACAATTTTCGTCAATTCTGCCTCTCTTGATAATTGAATAAAACAATAAAATTTATGCCTTTATCAAATGAAAATACAGTTTCAAGGAAATCTTTGTCAACACATTAGGTTCACATTAGGTCGTTGCAGTCACTAGAGTCGCTGGGGTCGTTGGGCGGAACGACAAAAAAGACCCAAAAGACTGAATGTGAACTGCAAAACTCAGTCATTGGTGTCGTCAGGGTCGTTGACGAGTCTATTTTCGCCGTAATTCACACTTGATGCGAACTTTTTTGTGTGATGCGGCACGTGCGGCAAAGTTGAATTAATCCAACTTTGTCGCATCACTGCACTTCATCGTTATCTGGAATACGTCAAGAATAAAGCTTCAAGTGTCAATTCAGCATAATTGCGCGCGCCGCATCGCACCTAAAAATCGCATCAAGTGTGAATTCACGTTAAAGCTGAATTCACACGCGAAGAGTCTTCTATGACGCATTCCAGGTAATAAGAGAAAGTTTACGAAACCAGAACGGTGCGGCAACGCCAGCCAGAACGTCATCTTGTATCTTGCAAACCAATTATTGTTTCCTATACGCTACCTTGTACCTGTTATTCAAAGTCGGAAGAAGGAAGCTTTTTCTTCAGCTAAATGCCTGAGAACGATCTTTTTTTTTTAACTAACATTTAAAATATCTGAGTTTTACTTTGTGGAGGTTTAGATCTGAAGTACAGAAAGACGGAAATGGGATTTCCAAGTTGTGTAATTGAAAAGGACAACTTGGTAGTCTCTCAAGGGAAGAAAATTTTCAAATTTGCATTCACCCTAACCCTAACCCTAACTTTACTTGGGCTTGACTTTAACTCAAGTCCAGCCAGTTTTACGTTTCGGGAGTGGAAGTCAATCCTCAAAGATTTATAGGTGTCGAATCTTCGCAAAACTTTTAAATTAATCGTGTAAAATCTTATTGCCTTTTTCTTTCAAATGAATTGCTCGAAGAGAACTTACTAAAGTTTCAACCAGACCTAAACCAATGAAATAGTTGCAGGAACATGTGTGAGAAAGTTGTCTTTGCAACGATAATTTTGTAAACAGTGCCAGAAACTACATCAGGTGTAAGTTGCTCGTCGCTCCTTCAAAGTCACCCTTCCTTTTCGACGTTCGCCTATCTATCCCCTAAAGTTCTGGAATAATCTGAACAGCTTCCAAGCTTTTTGAATTTATTTATTTCGATAAACAAACGAGACACTCTCAAAATCCCAGTGCGACGCTATGTTTTGTAATGGCTTCATTTACCTCAACTCTGATTTTCGAGCGCGAATTGATAAAGTCACGTGACTTGTCGTCTGTATGAATTGCTCTTTTCTATAATTCCAGACAGAACATTTTTCATATCATCACTCCTTTCAGAATTACAGCGATTTTTTTCAGCTTGTTTTTAAGTTGTGACGTCATCAAATTGCTAAATCGTAAACCACAAAAGCTACAGACTTTTGCTTGCTACCATACTGCAGACCTTCAAAAACTGAGGTTTTCTTGTATTGATCACCTTGATTTTCCTCAATGTCAAAAAGCTTTAGATATTTTCTCTCGTACATCCTTTATAAAGCATAAACACGCTGTAATTCTGAAAATAATGATGATATAGAAAATGTTCTGTCTGGAACACAGGTGGCATCAAATATGAAAGGAATTGTAAAAAAATTGCTTACTCATGTTGTGTCTGTTGTTGTTTTTCTGTTATATTCCTTCCTTGACCATGCTTGAACCATACTCGAACGTTTGTTTGAAAAAGTAGGCCTATTCGCCCCAGTCTCCAAAAAGTGGGGCGAATAGGCCTACTTTTTCAAACAAACTTTCGAGTATGGTTCAAGCATGGTCAGGGAAGGAATATAACAGAAAAACAACAACAGACACAACATGAGTAAGCAATTTTTTTACAATTCCTTTCATATTTGATGCCACCTGTGTCTGGAATTATAGAAAAGAGCAATTCATACAGACGACAAGTCACGTGACTTTATCAATTCGCGCTCGAAAATCAGAGTTGAGGTAAATGAAGCCATTACAAAACATAGCGTCGCACTGGGGTTTTGAGAGTGTCTCGTTTGTTTATCGAAATAAATAAATTCAAAAAGCTTGGAAGCTGTTCAGATTATTCTAGAACTTTAGGGGATAGACCCGGGGGGGGGGGGGGGCACTTGACCTCAAAATGTACGGGGTGTGCCCTCTGGGTTTTTAAATTTTTCCCCCTGTGTGGGGGCATTTTTTTTCAATTTGACTACTCTGTCTGGGGGCAACTTGGCAAAAAACACAACCAAAATTGAAAATCCCTTGTCAAAAATGTGAAAGGGAACCCCTGTTTGGGGGAAAAACCGCTAAAAACGACACCCTGCCCAGCGGCACATACCCGCTCCAAAAATTTGAGAAGTGCCCCCCCCGGGGGGGATG
>REGM01000084.1:523566-589359 GCA_004194415.1 Aurelia aurita | reverse complement strand
CAAACTGGGAAAAAAACATAGCAAAATTGCAAATTCCTTGTCAAAAATGTGAAAAGGATACCCTGTTTGGGAGCAAAATCGCTAAAAACGATACCCTGTCCAGCGGCACATACCCGCTACAAAAATTATCGAAGTGCCCCCCCCCGGGGGGATAGATAGGCGAACGTCGAAAAGGAAGGGTGACTTTGAAGGAGCGACGAGCAACTTATACCTGATGGAGTTTCTGGCACTGTTTACAAAATTATCGTTGCAAAGACAACTTTCTCACACTTGTTCCTGCAATTATTTCATTGGTTTAGGTTTGACTGACAATTGCTACCTATCCTTTCCCGACTCACTATAGCTAGGGAGATAATAAGAGCAATTTTAAGCAACTTTTTGCAAATTTCCTATAAAAACGTACAGAAATCTTCTGAATATTTACCCCAACACAAGATGGCGTTGAGTTTTTAACGCTGTTTGTGACGTCATGCCGTCTGGATGAATGTTGCCATGTGGGAAGAATACAAGCCCTTCCACCTTTACGTTTTGAGAGTAAGATTCCACGCCGACGGGGTAGCGTCCTCTTTTGCTACATATTCCAACATCCCAGTGGAAAGGAGGGAAAGCATGTGGTGTGGAAATAGCAAAAGGTCGTGAGCGTAGCTGGGGGGTCACTTTACAACGGAGATCCTTGAGAAAGCCACCAGATCTCTTCAAATATGCAACGATGAATCGCTGGGATAAACGATCTTCCTGGAGCTAGATTTCGCCCTGCATAATCAGGGTTTCCTTCCTTTGTGCGTCGAAAAAGCAGAGTCGTGAAATCTTTAAAATAGATTGCACAAATGGTTATTGCATCTTCTTTTTACTTTAATGGCTTGAAAAGAACCTCAGATGCTTTCCTATTATCAGTCATTGGAGATATTTATTTTTGATATCTTGATTATTTCCAGATATGATATTATTACTTTCGTAATAAAACAGCTGATACGTCGCCAAAAACAATCTTTCGCCACTATTCTGAATTATTGTATCCCTTCCAGTTTGCACAACTAATAGAGAGTAAAGTAATTCCAAGTTTTCTTCTCGAAACTCATCAAAACATTTGTTTTATCTCGCTTCGTTTATTCTGATAAACGGAGATGACGAATCACGAATATTTTCCAGCCAAAGAAATTTGATTTGAGGTCGGGGTTGGAGAGTAAGTCTCCCTTTGGTTACGAGGCATATTGATGATGGAACACCTTTTCTGTTATATTTTTTTAGCTGATGATTTCTTTATTTTAACTGTGAATTGAAAACCAACAGTTCTGCAGAGGGAAATTTATCATTTGTAAAAGCTCCGTGGCAGCCATTTACCAGATCTGCATCCGCCATTTACCAGAACAAACCGCTCTCCCCAGTCTCCGTTTTTGATTGTCGAAATGGTCTAGTTTCAACCTATTTTGAGGTTGTGACGTTATCAAAGTGTTAAATCATAAACTAGAAAAGTGACAGATTTCTGCTTACCGCCATCTTGTAGACCTTCATAAACTATGGTTTTCTTGACGATTGTACCGTTTTTCCGCTATCTATTAATGATATACGATGATTTCAATTTTTTTCAAAACTTTCCATGAATTTTTTCAAATGTTTTCAATAAAAAGAATTACGCTGTATATCCGAAAATAATCAAGATATCAAAAATCGCCAATGAACAATAATAGCAAAGTACAGTAAAACACCGCGTATAAGAACCTAGTGGATTAAGAACCTGCAGGCAGAAATTGTCCAATTAGACTACCATTTTATAAGAACCAATCCATTGTATTCATTGTTTAAGAACCCAGGCTGACTTGCAAAATTGTAGGTTCTTATACGCGGGTTTTTACTGTACCCGAAGTTCCTTTCAAGCCATTAAGTCAAAAAGGAAGATCCAATAACCATTTGTGCAATCTTGTTTTAAAGATTTGACGCCTGTGCTCAGGGGCGGATCCAGACCATCTTACGGTACTTACGGAAGACGGTCAACTTCGCAAACTTGACTTTTCATTGGAACAGTGATTTATATTTTGCTGATTCATATTTGTTTGATTTGCACGAGCATCTATCGCACAGTGAACCAAATGAGATAACTTTATGAATTTACCTCCCCCCCAACCCGAGCCCCAAGCTGGCATCCCTCGATCCGAGAGACGGAGACAGGAAATGAAATCTAGCTAAATTTTTGCCAACGCATTCTCCATTTTGAAACAGCCTCACTATGGTTCTAGCGTTGCTATGCAAATCAACGCTATGCCCTACCAACAACTGTCCCACTCTCTATTCTTTTCAAGCACAGTGCATAAATTATTGAACAAAAAGAAGACCAAAGATGATTGGTAAGACGGTAAAAATAAATTAAAACATGCGCGGACACTCTGAAACAATCGAAATTGAAACCGCCACGTGATGGTATTGCTCTCGTAAGACGGTAGATAAGATGTATGCTAGAAACCTCGACAAAATTACAGTGGAAACCTATGGGAAAATTTTTGGATGATGGTCGAGGCGATGGTAGGCTTTTTAACACCGTCTTACGACTGTCTTGCAAACTCGAGTGGGGTTGCGGAGGACAGTGATAAGAGGTGGAAATTTACTGCGCTTTCTGGCCTAACTTCACTGTTCAAAAGAATGGCGCCAATAAAGCTGAGGAAGTAGAAAGATGTGGTTGGAATAAGAACAGTGCTGTCAAAAGAAGGATAATATCAAAACTATAAATTTCACGAGAAACTGGAATTAACAGTTGAGAAATTTGGAGGCAGACTTTCAAATGACATAAAGTTGATTCTAAACAATATCTATAGAATTCCTGTGGGGCAAAAACTAAAAACAAAATTCAAACTCCACTGTTTATGATTTAATTATTAAAGTAAGGAATTTTTAAAGTAAGGCTCTGGCACCCAGGGTAGATGTCAGTTTGATTCTGTGACAATGACATCGATTTGGTGATTGATTTATCAATTGAGGCAAAACGGAGACAAGATACGAGAGACCTCATCGCTACGAGAAAACAATTGATGCACACAGCCTAGGAAAATTCCACTCGTAACGACATATACCAGCGATCTGATTAGCTTGCGGAAAAGCGACGTCGCTCAAAAGTAGAAACCCATTCAACTTTCAGGTGGAATCGCATTTGAGAACAACACAACTTCTTTGCGAGAGGAATTTTCGGCTAGTCTGCACTTTAGCGGACCAGCTTTCAATGTGGGCAAGTTATGTGTCATGGGGTAAAGCTTTAGGTGAGGGATAGGTTTTGGAAAAGGGGTTTTTAGGGTAAGTTAGGGTTAGTTAGGGTAAGGTAGAGTTAGTTAGGGTTAGTAGGGTATCTGTTCAAACAATTTCCCGAGAGATATGACATAAAGTTGGTCCGCTAAAATGCAGTCGTCCCGAATTTTCTGCGTAGAAAGGCTTGAAGGCGCAAACGGATGGGTCACATGCGACATTCAATTCAGTTAGGTACAGGAAACCGAAGCAAAGTTGTGGTGGAAGCGGTGATCAAGATGCCAGTGAACAAGACGCAACAGAAACAAGAAAAACCACAAGCCATCAGAGAAAATTTGTCAAAATCTTTTACTATCCAACTGAACCACATACCAAGTGTTTTTAATGCAGGTAAGGCAATCCTTAACAATATTTTGCAGCGCTCGTAGCTTTGGCTACGTGACTAGGCCCATTACGAACGTAAGGAAAAAAGAGCGCGAGAATACGTTGGAAGTTAATCACGTGACCCATCCGCGTGCTCCTTTTAGCAATAATTTTGATTTAGGCCTATAGGTAGATAAGGTTAATTTAAATCTTAGTGATATGATATTAATGGCTCCTGCCACAGGAGTTTACCATCTCAATAGATATTCGACGTATCCCATTCTGTTTCAGCTATCAACAAGGGTAGCAGTTCGTTCAGAAGAGAGATTGTCCAAATTCTTTATTCACTATTGATCAGGATCACCTCAATTTAGATCTTAGTGATATGATATTAATGGCTCCTGCCACAGGAGTTTACCGTCTCAATAGATATTTGATGTATCCCATTCTGTTTCAGCTATCAACAAGGGTAGCAGTTCGTTCAGAAGAGAGATTGTCTACATTCTTTATTCACTATTGATCACCTCGTTCGTTTCTTCTTCTGTGTTGGTACATTCAGTTCTGCGTCATTCCTTTTTTGCGATGACTGCCTTGGAATGCTTACACCGGGAATCTAAAAGAAATTAATATCGTTTAATTTATCTATCACACGATTCGTAGTTTGAACTATTGAATTGAATTGCTGAACTAAAGGTATACACTTCAAGCTATTTATCATCTCAATCCTGAATCAATCAATCATCTCAATCCTGAGTACATGTGGGATTTTTCTGTTAAGAAAGATGTTCCCTACAACCTTCGTACTAAGGAACTATGCAAGCTCCCCTCGGTGAGTTCTCAGCGCTACGGAATAAATTCCCTATCTTTTAGAGGGAGTCTATTGTGGATTGCTCTTAGTGATGACTTAAAATTGACAACTTCTCTCATGATATTAAAAAAAGAAATACGTTGCTGGGATGGCAACAACTGTACGCGCTACATTTGCACTTACTTTAGGGATTTAAGGTTTTATCTTTTTCTGTTATATTGCATATTGCAGATAGTTGGTGTTAATTAGTTGTTGTTAACTAGAAATAAACCAACTGTAAATAAGTTTATGATTATGATTATTTAATTGAAGCATGGACATCAAATCTTTAAAAAGCTAGTGTGAATGGCTGTTGTACCTTTCTTTGGACTGAATGGCTTGAAGGAACTGTAGGTACTTTGCTGTAATTCTACCGGTAACTTTCCTGATATCTTCATCATTTTTAGAAATACAACTTTTTCTATATTTCAACTTGCCTGCGATTGTGATGTCATCAAATTTCTAAGTCATAGACCAGAAAAGCTACATATTTCTGTTTACCGCCATAATGTAGATCTTAACAGACCATGGTTTTCTTGATAATTGGATAATTGGTCGGCTTCCTGGTTAAACGTAGAAAATCTTTTCCGTTACGATCGGAATGTCATGACCTACAAGATTATGAACAGACTATGCCCTGATAGCCTATGGGATAAATACCAGCTGAGATCTTTCCACTCGACCTACAATACGAGGCACTGTAAAGATCTCCAGATCCCTAGATATAGGACTGAATTTGCAAAAACAAAAGTTTCACTACGCAGCTCTCAAGATATGGAATGACACACCTGCCGAAATTCGNCTACTGTAAATAAAGTAATGATGATGATGATGACGATGAAGCCTGCTTGCCATGTAATCGAAAGTCTCTGAAACGCTGAAACTGCTATTGACCCCGGGATCCCGGGTGAAAACCTTCATCTCGGTTAACCGGGCTAGCCCGCTCCAAGTAATCGGCCCCTTATTTTAAAGATTTAACGCCTATGCTCAGACAGGTGACCATAAATTTACATCAGTGCTGCGAAGGCTTTCGCTGTGACAACAAAATAAGTTAATCTGTAATCGCTGTTGTGGCGTGAAGAGGCTTCAATTTCCTCATTAGCTGTGCTCTACTGCAACTTTTAGGTCGCTTTACTTGCTCATATCTCATCTAGTTTTATTTACAGAAGGATCTGGTAGAATTATGAATACTATGGTTCGACAGATTTAATTAATTGCTTTTGATTGACATGCCAATTCAAAGTGATCAGCGATTACAGACAAATGGAATTCTCTCAAGCAACAAATCAAAACAAACGAACCGCATAAGATTCCCTGAAACTACTATGGCCAATAGTCTCATTGTGCACGCAAAAAGAGACCAGGGGGGTACTCTGGTATATTTAGGATAGGGGTGCTCAGGTTACTTTTTGGGTCTAAAAGTTGGGCAAGAATTATTTTTTTGGGTGATTCATTTGTACAGTACAATTATTTTTTTGGGTTCATGACATTCTGCATTATTTTTTGGGGGCTCAAATATGAGAGAAATTCAAAAATTGAGAAAAAAATGATTTACAAACGAATTTGCAAGTACATTTAAGTTATTAAAATCAAACTACTTAAATATCTTAATACCTTACCTGAAATCTATCCGTTAGCGCACTGTCCATAGACTTAAAATGCTGATTTCATAATTTTTAGGTATGTACGGGTAAGAAAATAATTTTTTTAGTACCCTCATTCGAGTACCTCCCCCCCCCTCCCCCACTGGGAAAAAGAGCTTATTAAGAGAAGAAATAAGCATGTATCCAAAGAAGATGGATAAATCCAAACCCTTGCATCGTGCATCGTGCAGACTTATTGCATGAGTCCTTGTTTTCGCTCCATACCCCCTAACCATACCCTAACCATACCCCACAATACCCAGAAATGACTATAACAATAAATAACAATTCAATTCAATGGAGCAACACTTTGACTCATATCATCAGTCTACATTTTATGTAGGTAACTGAGATGCTGAGAATTAAATATTTTATTTACATCCTAAATATACCAGAATCGCAACATTTTATGGTCAGTTGCTGAATTAGATGCATGAAATCTGCAACGCCTATATATCCTTCGTTTGTTTTGATTTGTTGCTTGAGAGAATTCCCTTTGTCTTCAATCGCTAATCACTTTGTAATGGCATGTCAATCAAAAGCAAATTCCATTGTTACAAAATCTGCCCTTGTTGTTTTGTTATAAGTCCCAATTGAGCAAGGTTAACCTGGGACTCAGGTAATAAGTCTTCAAGATGATATACTAAAATATATACCTCTGGTGATATCAGTTTGAGTTGCATGTATTCGCTCTGGAGATCTTTCTTTTCCACGCTTACTCTCACAATGACTTTATCGAATACCCTCAGGGTTAAATCTCCACATCTCTGTGTTCCAGTCTGCAAAGACAAGGTTATATTTCAAAAACAGAAGAAGCAACACAGAACCAATACACCACTTCAACGAACGGCAGCCAATAAGAAAATTTTTCCAAATTTTATGATACAAAATTTTCGACTCCAGATTCGGATTCAGCACTCAAAATATAGTCTAGCTGCAACTTTTCTCCTGTTGTTGTTGCTGCTGTTGCTCTGCGCTGTTCCGTAATTTAGTATTGGTCAATTTTGAAAACGAGGCACGTGCTTCACAGGGCCAACTTTTGTGATGGAAAGCCACGAGTCCTAGCATGAGCGAGTAGGGTGGGTGGGTGGTAGCGATTACTAGGACTCAACGTAATAAGTCTAATCAAGCACAAGTCGTTCACNAACGAACGGCAGCCAATAAGAAAATTTTTCCAAATTTTATGATACAAAATTTTCGACTCCAGATTCGGATTCAGCACTCAAAATATAGTCTAGCTGCAACTTTTCTCCTGTTGTTGTTGCTGCTGTTGCTCTGCGCTGTTCCGTAATTTAGTATTGGTCAATTTTGAAAACGAGGCACGTGCTTCACAGGGCCAACTTTTGTGATGGAAAGCCACGAGTCCTAGCATGAGCGAGTAGGGTGGGTGGGTGGTAGCGATTACTAGGACTCAACGTAATAAGTCTAATCAAGCACAAGTCGTTCACACTTCTGGCTTACGATTTAGAAATTTGATGATGTCACATTCTAAAAAAAGTCGAAATATAACATACCCTATAATTTCGAAAAATATTCAAGATTTCTGAAAAATCCAACGGTAAAATTGTAGCAACGTAGCTAAAGTTGCTTTCAAGCCATTCAATTCAAAAGAAATAGGTCACAGAACTTTACACCAATATTTTCAAAGTTTTTCATAGATTTGGAACCTATCCTAGCATTGACGTCATATGTTCAAAAAGTTAGTGTAAATGGCTATCATATTTTTCTTTGGCTTGAATGGAACCCTGGGTATTTTATGGTAATCCTGTTGTGTTGATTTTTGTAATCTTGATTATATTCAAATTAGAGCCCTTTTCATATTTCAACTAGTGTTGAGGTTGTTAGGTCATCAAATTGTAAATTTACACCATACAAGCGACAAACTTGTGCGTACCACCATGCCATAGACCTTCATAAACTAAGGTTCTCTTGGAAACTCTACCATTTTTGTCCACAGTAGAAGCTACACTAAATTAAATTTTTTCAGGACTTTGCATGAATTCTTCTTGTAAAAGCCAAAACGCTGCAACTTTGAAAAGACTCAAGATATCAAAATCTTTACAATGAAATACATTGCAACACAACAACAACAACAACAACAACATAGGCGTCGAATCTTTGCAAAACTTTAAAATTAATCGTGCAAAATATTATTGCCCCATTCTTTAAAATGAATTGCTCCAAGGGAACTTTAGGTAATTTGCCATAATTCCAGAGAGAGCATTTGATACCATTATTATTTTTGGAATTACAGCTTTTTTATGTTTTATGAGAGGATGCACGAGGGCAGTATCTAAAGATTTAACAAATATTAAAACCACCATAATTTCTAAACTAATAGAGGAAAATCAATATGATCAACACAAGAAATGCTAAGTGTTTGAAGGTCTACAAGATGGTAGCAAGCAAAAGTCTGTAGCTTTTATGATTTACAATTTAGAAATTTGATGACGTCACAATTTCAAAAGTAGTAAAAATATGAAAAACGCTGTAATTCCAAAAATAATGAAGATATCAAAAATGCTTTCTCTGGAATTATGGCAAATTACCTAAAGTTCCCTTGGAGCAATTCAGTTGAAAGAATGGGGAAATAATATTTTACAGGATTAATTTTAAAGTTTTGCAAAAATCCAACGCCTATGCTGTGCAACACCTAAATTTCTTACCAAACCATTAAATCTAAAGAAAGATGCAATAATGATTTGCACGATCACAAGATTTGACGCCTATGCTGGGCTACCATAATAACAACATAATGAGACTTGCCTCTGGATCATAAGTGCAAGGACCATTGTCTTTAGAACCAGCCTCGTTCAAGAACACAGTTCCCTCCAAACCATATTTTGGAATCAACACTTGAATTGCATTTTTTCGCACAAATAAAATATATCCATTTTCCTCGATTGTCTTCTCCTTGAAAAATATCTGAAAAAGAACGCTTAAGACTTAAATTTTTGTTAACAAGTTATCTCTCTAGTTTGAAAAATTTAGAAGAATCTCTTGGGTGATTAAAAAACAGCACAAGTACAATTACTTAAACAAATTCTCCTAAATACCGGGTGGGTCAGAAAAAAATGCATAGACATTTGAAAGCCTGTAGTTCGCAAACCATTTTTCAAATTCCTATAAACTGACAATACCCGCGTAGCTAAAATATCAACTCAACTAGGAAAATTTGGTTTGTCAAAATCGGTTGTATCGTTCTCAAATGACAAGTGGTTTTATAAAAATGCTTCATCTCAAAATGCTTCAAAATTGGCCTAAAATCCTTGATCAAATTTGGAAGCAATTTAGTCCCATAGCTCCATAGCTATAGCAATCGACAGTTCAATTATTCATACAGACGACATGTCACGTGACTTGACCAATTCGCGCTCGAAAATCCGAGTTGGGGTAAATGAAGCCATTACAAAGTATAGCGTTGCACTGGGATTTTGAGAGTGTCTCGTTTATTTATCGCAATAAATAAATTCAAAAAGCTTAGAAGTTGTTCAAATCATTTAAAAACTTTAGCAGATAGAAGGGTGAATGTCAAATAGGAAGGCTGACTTTGAAGAAGCGACGAGCAACTTACAGCCGACGGAGTTTGTGGTGCTGATTACGACATTATCGTCGCAAAGGCAAGTTTCTCACAGCTTCCTTGGCCTAAATTTTTGTTATGCTTTTAAAAACAGCTTGTTCGTGCAAATATTTCATAGGTATAGGTCTGACTGACAATAGACCATTTCGACAATTAAAATCGGAGACTGAGGAGAGCAGTTTGTTCTGGTAAATGGCGGATGCAGTTCTGGTAAATGGCTGCCACGGAGCATTTATAAATGATACATTTCCCTCTACAGAACTGTTAGTTTTGAATTCACAGGTAAAATAGAGAAATTATGACTTAAAAAATAACCGAAAAGGTGCCCCATCACCAATAAGCCTCGTAACTAAAGGGAGACCGAATCTCCAACCGAGACCTCAAATCAAATTGATTTGGCGGGAAAATATTCGTGATTCGTCATCTCCGTTTATCGAAGCAAGATAAAACAAATGTTTTGATAAGTTTCGAGAAGAAAGCTTGGAATTATTTTACTCTCTATGAGTTGTGGAACTGGAAGGGATAAAATAATTCAGAATTGTGGCGAATGATTGTTTTTTGGCTAAGTATTGGCTGTTTTATTACGAAATATTACGAAAGTTTACTTTTCATTAAACAAAGAGGACGTCATGGAGAGTGGAGGATTTTGGACAAATCTAGCAATCTCATAAACTCATTGCAAGTAAGTTAGAAGAGTTCATTTATGGTAAATAAACCTCCTGTCTTGCAATGTTTTCTGGGAAAAGTCATTGTCGTTGATGGATACTCAAAAGAAAACAACAAAGTGCAATAAGCCAAACAATTCTAGATTTTGATGGCGTTCGTCTTTTAATGTTTAAATGATCTCTCTGCTAATGACGAAGATGCGATGCGACTTACCTGCTCTAAACAGAAGTTTCTTNTCTCTTTCACAAAGGATTAATGACCTGCAAAATCATTTCAATCTCCATATTACTAATTTGCAGGCTTGGCTGCATAGAAAAAACATTTCTTTGAACGTTTTTTAAACACAGTGTCCAAAAGAAGGTGTCAAAAATGTATTTTTCAAACTTCATTTGAATTCGATATTAGAAAACAAACCGTAAATGTTTCTTTTGTGCATGTAGGTCAGGAACCAAATTACTTTAAGGAATGATAAACATTTTCGTTTTCGCATGCGAGAGAGTATGTAGTAGTAAAGATATGTTTGCTTGGTAATTCTAAACCTACTAAGTTCTGACAATATTAGACTTCGCAAAATCTTTAAAACGGTAGGTTTCGGATTCATCAAGGAGTTCGCTAATGAAAACAAGAATTTCTCAATGAAGTCTGCCAAACCTTCTGCCTTTTCGACCAGAAGGTCCAGAAGGCCTTCCAAACCTTCCAAGCTTTCCTTTTTCAGACTTTCGTTGTCAATCAAACACGAGCTAATGGGAAAATTTAATTCAATAACGTTTGGGGCGGAAAATAGGAATTCATACAGACGACATGTCACGTGACTTTATCAACTCGCGCTTGAAAATCAGAGTTGGGGTAAATGAAGCCATTACAAAACATGGCGTCACACTGGGATTTTGAAAGTGTCTCGTTCATTTATCGCAATAAATCAACTCTAAAAGCTTAGAAGCTGTTCAAAACATACCAAAACTTTAGCGGATAGATGGACGAACGTCGAAAAGGAAGGCTTACTTCAAAGAAGCGACGAGCCACTTACAACTGATGGAGTTTGTGGCGATGTTTACAAACTTATCGTCGCAAAGGCAAGTTTCTCATAACTTTCTTGGACTAAATTTATGGTTTGCTTTCAAGAACAGCTTATTTGTGGAATTATTTCATTGGTTTTGGTCTGACCGACAATTGCTACCTATCCTTTACCTACTCACCATCGCGAGGGAGAATATAAGAGCAATTTAACGCAAATTTTCAATTAAACCTATAGAAATTTTCTGGAGATTTACCCCAAAACAAGATGGCGTCGTGTTTTCAACGCTGCTGTGACGTCGTACCGTCTGGATGAATTAGGTAATATGTCTAATGAGTAGCCTGATCTCATCAAAATTTTGCTGTGTGGGCGAATAGCATGTTTTGACCTGTGAGAACTAAACCAAATTTTGTTTCTTTATGTTTACGAATAACATGATTTGACCCGTGAGAACTAAGCCAAATTTTGTTTCCTTCCGTTGCTTGTGATGTGTAAGAATAACATGTTTTTGACCTGTGAGAACTCATGCACTTACAGACAACTGTATTTAGGAGTAATTGTCAGTTAGCTGAGCGATAATGTCCTCATCGTAAACAAACCAGGCTATAAACAGGTGGAGACAAATCGGAGACACACCCGATACAAACAAAAAAATAACAGCGCTAACGATTCTGTAATCAGTCTACGACTTCAGGATTGACGGCGTTTCATGGGAGCCAAACCAGATCAACACAATTAACTCTCATATTTAATTATTTTTGACGTGAAATCTTTTTCAAAATAAATAAGTGAGACGAGGTGTAGATTTGGAATTGTAATATGACTGTGGAAAATCACTGAGAAGTAACAAGACTGTCCTTTATGAAACTCATGCTTATCAACTCACTAGATCTAATGGTATAGCTTGGTGATACTACAATCTTAACGCTGTTATCATTTGGGGGAATCCTAGATTTATTACCTGAGTCCCTTGCTTTCATTCACTATTTGAGCGTGAACTTTACACTATTTACGTATGCTAAGTTTTCGTTATTAAATGTGTGCTGAATGGCATTTTTGCTGCATTTGGTTTCTGTGAGGTGATAGCTGAGAATGGGCCTAGGCGGGGACATCTTTTTCACTAATTTCATTACGAATCCCCGCTGAGCAAGAGGGCACCCCACCCTGAGTACCAGAGCTTCGACAAAATTTCAAAAGGAAATTAAAATCAAGGGGAAAGTGGGAAAGGAAATAGGGGAATTTGGGAAAGGAAAAATGGAAAAAAGAGGGAAGACTTTCTCTCTCCCTCTTTCTATGTATTCTTTTTATTTCATTCATTTTTGTTGGCTCTGGTACCCAGGGTTAGGGGGCATCCATAAAGTATGTACGCAGTGGTGGGAAGAGGGGGTACAGCCAGCGCACGTACTTCATGGATGCCCCTAGACTAATTACCTAAGTTTCTTGTATCCCTGCCCTGCGGTAAACCAAGTCGACTAGGACTTAAAACGAAACTGTTAAAAGCTAAAACTGAAGGAAATATGGTAAATGTCTATGGTAGGAGCATAAATATTTCTAGATAGAAGGATTGTGTTAATACACATTTTCAACTTAGTGGTCTCTCTATGGAAATTTTTTCAATTTTTTTCAAATTTCTCCTCGTGAAATCTTTGACCCTATATTCACTCAAATTTTAGACTAGATACAAATTTTCATAATCATAGCATGGGCGGTAAGAGACGCGTGGATTGCTTTTTGAAAAATATTGTGGTCATAGGTTGGGGTTATTAAGATTAAATTAGCCGCGATGTTTTCAGAGCGGCTTCTTGTTATTTTGTAGCACTTACGGTTGACCCGGCAGACGCTAATCTGCCCATCCAGCGTCTGTCGGGTCAACCGTAAGTGGCTACAAAACAACAGGAAGCCGCTCTGAAAACATCGCGGCTAATTTAATCTTAATAACCCCAACCTATGGCCACAATATTTTTCAAAAAGCAATCCACGCGTCTCCTACCGCCCATGATCATAGTGCTCGCGATTTTGATTTTATGACGATGGTAAATTTGAAAGTATGACTGAAAGTGTAAAATTACACCCTGAAGGATTTTTGCAGTCAACTCCCTTATAAATTTTCATATTTATCGTCATGAAATAAAAATCACGAGCACTAGGATCACGAACATTTCCATCAATAGACTATAGGCTAAAATTTGAGTGCTAAATCCGAATCTGGGGTAGAAAATTTCATACAAAAAAATTTTCAAAACCTTTCAGAACGAGGCTGTTAAACTGAACGAGGCTGACTGAAAAGGTGTATAAATGTATAATTCAAGGTTATATCTGAGAAGTTGATCAAACATTAACAGGAATAACACGTGGATGGGAACAATAACATCTGTTCTCTATAAGATCCTACCTATTGCACAGTTATCATCGACGATTACTGTGCTCGATTCTCAACAAAACGTTTTCTTTACGTCATAATAAACGAGTGACATCCACCAATTCTCAACCTCATGCAACTTAGGCCCAGCTAAAGTCGGGGTTTTAGTTGGGATAAATAAAGTTAACGATGATAGCTGTGGTAGGATCTTTCTGGCTAAATTGGGGATATTCGGAGCTGTGGCAGTGAAAATGTTGTGCAAAATACAAATCTAGTTTCGAAATGAAGAGTTCGATATTTTAGTGTTTTGTATTGCGTGCTCGGGATTGCGTGGAAGGAACTTGATATCTCTACCCAGGGAAAGTCGGTGAAAAGCAAATATCAATGTCTGAGTTTCGCACCTAAGTGCCGTTGTCTAAATGTCTAAATGTAAAGAAAGCGTTTGCGTGCGGGGGAACAATAACTGTTTCTATGCCAGAATAGCCGTAGAAACGCTGTACCCTCTTCCTACACAAATTCTTAGCCTCATGCAACATAGGCCTGAAGCTGACTGTGCCTGCTTTTCAACGAAACGTTTTCTCTACGACACAATACCTAGTGGCATCCACCAATTCTCAACCTCACGCAATTTAGCTAAAGCAAGGGTTTTAGATATATGGAATAAAGTTAATGCGAACGGCTAAATTAGGGATATTCAGAGCTGTGGAAGTAAAAACGTAGGACAGTATAGGTGACTAGCTTTGCAATAAAGAGCTTGCTTTCGTAATGATTTGCATAGAGTAGATGGCACTGGTTATTTATATCACGTGAAAGGCAGTGAAAAGCAAATGTTGGAAATATCAATATCTAGTTTCGCCAAAAAGAGTTTGATATTGTTGTGTTTTGCAGGAGGGCTCTAGCTGCTTCTACGCCAGATCAGCCCGAAAAAGCAACTGTTTGGCAACAAAGATGTCCACTTTAACAATAAATGCTTGTTGTTCTAAACTTTAATGAGAAATAATTGCTGCTTTCACACCCACTTGGTGCGTTAAAACATCTTTCTAGAAGAACCAACTGCTTGGACTCGTGATCCATGGTAGGGCAGTGGCGCCTTCTTTTCTTTTGGCGCCAGCCTCTAGTCAAATTTAGGAAACAAAACACGATTTCTTCTGTTTTGCTTGGCATTCTCAGCAATGTTTTCCTAAGCCACAAAATTGATTGTCCCGTTTTGAACAGTTTGAGCCTGAGTCGTTCTCGAGCGGTGGTGGGTGGTGGTTGTTGTAGTTGCATAGCGAAGCAAATGGCTTTTTTCGTAAGTCTACGCGCAGAGTGCTGAGGTGTAGAGATTTTCAGTGGATTCTTCGGAATTATGGGGGATTTTCTTCCGTTTTCTATGAGATTTGAAGGATTTAAAGAAATTTTGTCGGATTTTTGAAGATTTTGGAGATCTTATTAGGATTTCTAGAGATTTCCCATTTGAAGAGTGATTTGAAGGATTTCCAGGGTTTCCAAAGGATTTTGGGGTTTGTTTTTTTATTTTTGAGCAAGGTGTACAATATTTCCGCTAGTGATACGCCCTTTGATTTCTTTGTCTAGACATACCTTTTGCACTTGAAACGCAGATTTGCACCTCCTGAGACAGTTCTAATCGAAAATGCAACTTTTAAAGCCACCTACCAGAGTTAAAATTGAAAAATACCACTTTTTGAAAACATCAATTTTTAAAATTCTACTGAGTCGACGACAAAAAGCAAGTTTTTTCTTTCCTAAAGCTCAAGTTTTAATTGATGAACAGCTTGTTGGCGGTCGAAATTGCGAAGTAAACAAGTGGATAGAATCTTCTCTCCTACATCAATATTCAAGATAGTTGCTCTGGTTTGCAGGCTACATCAGGGATGTTGACATTAAAATATGCTAAAGTCAATAATCTGTTGTTTTAGAAATATATTTTCATCCATTCAATGAAATTTTATCTCTGTTCAATTCCCACAATTCAAGAACTTCTTCCTTGTACTTCTTGTTTAAATTTCGTCCCACGATTTCAGGCTGCCTCAACACTACCCAGGTTAGAGTTAAAAACTTCTTTTATCCAAGTTTGAATGAAGAAGGGCACACAGAGCACACAGCAGCACCTTTTTCGCACGCTATTTTTTATCATTCATCTCTACTTAGCATCCGATGGCATCATTGGGACACTGAGAAGCTAAGCTTATCGAAGCAGTGTCCCCGTCCTTCCTCTTGATGTGTCCACACCTCGTGATTCCTTTAGCCTGGAATTATACGGAGTTGGTGATTCTCCTGACTCTAAATAGCAGGTTTCACCGGGCGGAGACTCGACAAAACCAACCCTCAGATTGATAGTCAAGCGCGCTACCACCGAGCCATCCATGCTCTAAACCATGAAATTTCATCTCCATTTAATTTTCACCAAGCAATGATTTCTCACGGCTATTTTTTCTCGTGTTTATTCAGTCNTTTAACAATAAATGCTTGTTGTTCTAAACTTTAATGAGAAATAATTGCTGCTTCCACACCCACTTGGTGCGTTAAAACATCTTTCTAGAAGAACCAACTGCTTGGACTCGTGATCCATGGTAGGGCAGTGGCGCCTTCTTTTCTTTTGGCGCCAGCCTCTAGTCAAATTTAGGAAACAAAACACGATTTCTTCTGTTTTGCTTGGCATTCTCAGCAATGTTTTCCTAAGCCACAAAATTGATTGTCCCGTTTTGAACAGTTTGAGCCTGAGTCGTTCTCGAGCGGTGGTGGGTGGTTGTTGTTGTAGTTGCATAGCGAAGCAAAGGGCTTTTTTCGTAAGTCTACGCGCAGAGTGCTGAGGTGTAGAGATTTTCAGTGGATTCTTCGGAATTATGGGGGATTTTCTTCCGTTTTCTACGGATTTTTGAAGATTTTGGAGATCTTATTAGGATTTCTAGAGATTTCCCATTTGAAGAGTGATTTGAAGGATTTCCAGGGTTTCCAAAGGATTTTGGGGTTTGTTTTTTTATTTTTGAGCAAGGTGTACAATATTTCCGCTAGTGATACGCCCTTTGATTTCCTTGTCTAGACATACCTTTTGGACTTGAAACGCAGATTTGCACCTCCTGAGACAGTTCTAATCGAAAATGCAACTTTTAAAGCCACCTACCAGAGTTAAAATTGAAAAATACCACTTTTTGAAAACATCAATTTTTAAAATTCTACTGAGTCGACGACAAAAAGCAAGTTTTTTCTTTCCTAAAGCTCAAGTTTTAATTAATGAACAACTTGTTGGCGGTCGAAATTGCGAAGTAAACAAGTGGATAGAATCTTCTCTCCTACATCAATATTCAAGATAGTTGCTCTGGTTTGCAGGCTACATCAGGGATGTTGACATTAAAATATGCTAAAGTCAATAATCTGTTGTTTTAGAAATATATTTTCATCCATTCAATGAAATTTTATCTCTGTTCAATTCCCACAATTCAAGAACTTCTTCCTTGTACTTCTTGTTTAAATTTCGTCCCACGATTTCTGGCTGCCTCAACACTACCCAGGTTAGAGTTAAAAACTTCTTTTATCCAAGTTTGAATGAAGAAGGGCACACAGAGCACACAGGAGCACCTTTTTCGCACGCTATTTTTTATCATTCATCTCTACTTAGCATCCGATGGCATCATTGGGACACTGAGAAGCTAAGCTTATCGAAGCAGTGTCCCCGTCCTTCCTCTTGATGTGTCCACACCTCATGATTCCTTTAGCCTGGAATTATACGGAGTTGGCGATTCTCCTGACTCTAAATAGCAGGTTTCACCGGGCGGAGACTCGACAAAACCAACCCTCAGATTGATAGTCAAGCGCGCTACCACCGAGCCATCCATGCTCTAAACCATGAAATTTCATCTCCATTTAATTTTCACCAAGCAATGATTTCTCACGGCTATTTTTTCTCGTGTTTATTCAGTCTCCTAGATTAGTGGCTGCATTACCATTAGAGACCTTAAGATTAAAAATGATCCATCTTCTAAAAGCTCTTGCTTTCAAAGATAGTTTTAAAAATTCCATGAAATTTCATCTCGATTAAATTTTCACCAAGCAATGATTTCTCACGGCTATTTTTTCTCGTGTTTATTCAGTCTCCTAGATTAGTGGCTGCATTACCATTAGAGACCTTAAGATTAAAAATGATCCATCGTCAAAAAGCTCTTGCTTTCAAAGATAGTTTTAATAATTCCATGAAATTTCATCAAAATTTACTTTTCACCAAGCAATAATTTCTCGCAGTTATTTTCAATGCCTTGCCATCAAGAATTTTTGAATCAAAAATGTTCTAGCATAAAAAAATGTTGTTTTCAAACAATGGAAATTACTGTGCAGTGATTGCCATGATAAAAAACAAAACAGCTAGGCAGAGTAGTCCAGTTTTTGTGTATGATAAATTATGAGTCCTTGTTTGAGTAATAAGGGAGGGGGGCCCGGGGGGGGGGGGTAATAATTAAGGTAGTACTAGCGATAACCAGGATGAAAGTAATAAGTCTAGCATTTTCCCATAGTTAAGAAAATCAACGTTTGTCAGTCTCAGTTTGGCCTTTTGTCCCAATTTGCCAATCAGAGCATGCCAGTTCTATGATTGCTGCCCCAAAACGTGCGCAGGATGTTTCCCGATAAATTGAGGATATTTGGAGCCGTGGAAGTGCAAATGTTGGAAAAAAACCGAGTGAGTCAGAAAAAAGTCTCTATTTTTGTCTGAGTGCAAAACAAAGAGGAAGCAAGCCTTTTTGGAAATTTGAATTGCCATGTAACGCTGAAAGATCATCTTAAATCTGCGTACCTTTGCTTCTTTTCTTCTTCAAGGCCGAAACATCAGAGATACGAAAGATCTAGTAAAAAATGAAGGTACCAAAAGTATGGAAAATCCATCAAAAAGACGAGATTGATTTTGGACTCAGTTCAGAATTTTAAACAATGGGTGGGTCTGTTCTATTTTAGTTTGGGAGTTCAAATATCGATTCAAGCTTTCAGAAAGTACATAATATTCCCTGTCAGTCTCAGTTTGGTCTTTTTGTTTTCAATAGCCAATCAGAGCATGCCAGTTGGCTGTTCTATGATTGGTGCCCTAAAAAGTTGGTGCGGCTGGCTACCTCAGAATACAATTAGACCGCCTACGGTTTGCGTACGAAGCTCAAATGTTCATGTTAAATCAGGAAAAAAACTCATTGCCAACTTACCTCCTAATAAGTCATGTGAAATGTGTGTAAATAGGAGTTTATAAATTAGCCAATAAAAAACGTCATTCGTGAAATACTGCAATCTGATTGGAGCGACAAAAACTTGTCACCGCTCACAAATTTAGTGCAGTTGTCGTGTATTTAAAATCATAACTCTAGTCAACAGTATAAGATCTATTGCCAACTTACCTTCTGATAGGTGATGTGAAATGTGTGTAAATGGGAGTAGCCAATCCAAAATGAAAGTATTGCTCTACAGCCTCGGTTCCAGAACACAAATACAATGCTTGTGTCATACATCGAGTAGTGAGTATTCTAAACATCGTGTTGACATAAGGGTCATCAAATTTGACATTATCGAGAGAAGTCTGAAGATCTTTTCCAGTTTCAATGTTGATTGCTTGTTTCTGAAATTGGAGAATTCTTAACGTAAAAAAGAGGTTATTGATTATTATTAGATGTTGTTTTTATAGACCTTTTTAAAGGGAATCTTTAAATACAGTAAACACCCGCGCATAAGAACCTACAATTTTGCAAGTCAGCCAAGATTGTTATGCAATGAATTATACAATGGTTTTTATAAAATGGGGGCCTAATATGAAAATTTCAGAGTGAAGGTTCTTAATCCTCTAGGTTCTTATATAGGCGGGTGTTTACTGTAGACCCAATTAGATTAAAATACATCGGGTGTCCTAAAAAAGTAAGCAGATTTGTTTGGGCCTAGCGACTAGAATTTATCTTGAATCAATTTGAAACAATTTTCAAAACGTTCCTCGGTAGTTAACTTGAACATAACTACCTTGACTGGAACATGTCCCTACATTTCCTACGTATTTGAATGTAAATTTCGAAGCAAATCAGAATCCGTTCTGAATAGCTAAATTTCCCTTCTAGTGGCGCATCTGGTACAATTTTGGGGTACCCGATAGATAGCCTTACGATTTAAGTCCCTTCACTTTCGCTCATTCATTGAATTAAATTGATGTTGTTGTTGTCGCTTCTGTAGTCGTAGCGACATATTAGTTCAGGGGAGCGAAATAACACGAAAATAATGAGTCTACCCGATAGACTGATTAACTAAATCCCTTGTATCCCTTTGGTAAATGATGCTCAACAGGGACTCATAATGAAACAGTGAACAAGATGACACTGCTTAAGCCCATTCTCAGCTATTACCTCGCAGAAATGAGATGTAGCAACTATAAGTAGTGTAAAATCAATAAGTAGTGTAAAGTTCACTCTGTCGATTGAAGATTAAATGACATTGGAATTCATCAAATTTTGCGAGCTGATTGCCGCCGCATTTGAAGGTAATGTGGTGCAGTGATGTAATCCTCTGACTTTGCAGCCAGAGCAGTCAGGCGGACAGAGTTCGAGCCCAGTATGAATCCCACCACTTGAGCGTCATGACAAGGGGTCGCGGACTCGATTAGGTTTCCCCTACTTCTGCTATCTCAGCGCTTGGCGCTAAAAACCGCAACTTCACCTTCACCTTCACCTTCACAAGTTCTCTTGGCAAGGGCCTAAACAGGGTTGAGATACTGACCTTGCCCTCTGCAGCTTTCAAGAGTGTATCAAAATTCGTTGCAGGAGGCCTGGGATGTTTTCGCAGCACGGCATATTGAGGGAAGTATTCAAAGATCTTCTTAGCAACAGATATGTTTGCTAGCAACATGAATTCTTCTACCAGCGAGTTTGTTTCCCTGTGAGGAAATGGAGATAGCAAATTGATTATGTCACCACTTCCATATTCATTCATTTTATTCTAATAAACTACTTTGTTCGAGGCAGATGTTCAGATATTTCCCCCCTCGTTCGATACATACTTACGACTTTTTTAACAACCCCTTTTGCGTGCACAACAAGAGAGTTAGGCATACTGGTTTCGGGATATGTTTTGCGACTTCGTTTGTTTTGATTTGTTGCTTGAGAGAATTCCCTTTGTCTGTGATCGCTAATCGCTTTGAAATGGCGTGTCAATCAAGAGTAATTGAGGTTATTGTTGCTAAATCTGCCCTCGTTGGGTACCGTCAGATGGTGGGAGTAGATCGTCTGCTCGGTCTCAGCGATGGGCCGCTGTGATCTTTTTAAGCATGCTAAAAATACTTCGCTCCGGTTACGAAATCATAAGTAATGAGCACTTAAAAAAAGATCAAACACTAAATTACTGACGCAATCCTCTTATCTCTTGATATGGTTTATTCAAATGTCCTCCTACGTACATCCTGCGTCCATGCTGAGAAGGCAGATTGAGAATCTCAGCAACATCGAGGGGCAAAGCACTCCAAAAATCTCATACACTTTCGTAACAAATCCTAGAAAATCTTCAAAAATCCCAAAAATCTCGAAAAATCTTGAAAATCTCAAAAATCTTCATAAAATCTTAGAAATCCCAAAGAAAATCGTAAGAATCTTCGAAAATCTCAAAAAATCCCAGAAATCTCCCCCAACAAATGATAGAAATTCTTAAAAAATCTTTTGCAAAACTCTTTGAAAATCTCAAAAATTGTTTAAATCCTCACAAATCTTGCAAAATCTTGAAAAATCTCCAAAATCTCTCAACATCTCGATAAATTTTGAAATCTCAAAAGGTATTAGAAATCTTAAAACGTCTTTGAAAATCTCAGAAAAAATCTCAAAAATCTTTGAAAAATCTGAGAGATTTTAAAATCTCAAAATCTCGTACGCTATTTTGGGAGTGATTTGCCCCTCGAGCAACATTACATGACAGTGAATCAGACCATGAGCAACGCAGACGCTATGATTCTAATTTTACTATGAAATTATGATTTTACTCACTCAAATATTGCGTGCTTCTACTTCACTCCTTTACGCCCTCAACTTTCGAATCGCGAATAAACAGCCAGCATAATACTGCGCCTCCCAAACTGCAAGGTAACTTTCGTTCGAGTTAGGTTGGGAGGTGGAATGTTGTTCTTGGCGGTTTATTCGCAATTCGAAAGTAGAGGGCCTAAAGAAGTGAAGAAGAAGCACAACATATTTGGGTGAGTAAAATTATAATTTTATACAAAAATCATAATCATAGTGTCCGCGTTGCTCATGATCAGGCTTGCTATGTTGTTGGGTGGACGCGAAGAATTACTTTTTAGGCCCTGGTCAAGGAAAGATGTGGACATTGCAGATTAGGTGCGCAGCCACAGTAAGCAATATCTGCAGGGATGTCACTGAAAACAGCGGTTGCTTTGTTTTTCATCATTGCGCTAAAACTGTCCAGTACGTTTCGAATCATCCATGATTCATTATAAACACACTAAACTAGATCTATCAAGATACTTATAATCAACACTAGACTGACGACGTGATTCCTTGTATTTGTTCAATGTTTTCAATCTGATGTTTTTATTTTCTCAATTTTATTTCAGTTTGAAGCCATAACTATCATTCAAGTCAATGCGAAAAACTGAGACTCAGTCTATATGTAATCAGTCTAAATCAACACTACACGTGGTATTATTAAGATAAAAGCAAAAACACTTGTAAACATGCAATTAATTATCAAAAGGAGATAAAACAATATTCAGAAAGAGCCTAGGGAAAACTTAAACAAGGCAGAGAGGAATTGATGACTGTTGGGAATTAAATGATGAAAAATGAAAAGTAAAATTAAAGTTCCAGTAGTTCCATCCACCCCAGAACTATCAAGACTTTTAAGATGAACTTTACAAATAAAAAAGATTAGAAATTTTAGAAAATAAAACTCACATCAATTGCTTGGTAATCAAATCGATCGGGTCATGAGTTTCACTGTCTATTGAAAATCGTACTTCTGGAGAAGCCAAAGTCAGGGCTCTGAAAAGAAAATATTAAAGAAAATATAGCTTAACTGCATACCTTGGGCTTCTAACACTTTATTGAAGCCACTATCAATAGACTTTTTCCGAGCCTCTTTGTGAAAATGACACTGAGGTAGAAAATTCCCAACGCGTGAAACAAAACAAAGGGATGTCGATTTCATTTTCATAACAGTCAAAGAAAAATCTTGTATTTCCAAGACAACCATGGGCGTTGGGAATCAAAGATAACTGGGAAAGAGGTCAAGGTATTTTCCTTTGCTTTATCCTACCCTGGGTGTCTCAAAAAAGTAGCCCCTTTTGACTGGATAAAGGAAGAAAACGATAAGATATCGGGACTTTCCGAGGAAATAGCCACATTTGTTTATCTTCAACTTAAATGCATATACTTTGCATTTTAAAGTCATCCACTAAACACCGGACATACGAGCTCGCAAATTCAATATTTAGAGTGCACCTGAAATCAGAGGTTTCGAAAAAGGGCCCAGCCATAATTTTGATATCACAGGCATTTTGGAAAGGAAGTCTCAACTTTAATTTTTAGTTTTACTTTGAAAAGAATTACACTTTGAGATTTTTCAATTGTTCTTGAAGTTACTTTCCTTTTGAGCAATCGGTCCTTACATTATATTCCATATACGTATCAAAGTAGAGGAAGAGCACTTGCACACTTATTTTGGAGATGTGGCACGAGTTTATTATTCTTACATCATTTTTATTCCATTCGTTTAATTAGGGTCGTGGGTAAGCATCTATAATTCTTTTTAAAAGCAAAAACTAACACTTTGAAGATATTAAATACATTTGTTCCAACAATTTCAAACAGCGAGGCCTTTTCGTGAGTCACTTGGTGAATGGTTTCTCAAAGACTCTTGGTTAACACAAATCCTTTGCGGCAGTGGGATGGGGCAGAATATGCGAGATACAAAAATCTAAGCACGCTAAGTATCAGTGTTACCCACGAGGCTACAAATGTTGGTCTGACTGTCCTAAAACACGAGGGGCAAATCACTTCTCAAAATAGTGTACGTGATTTTTGTGATTTTAAAATCACGTGATTTTTTTGTGATTTTGTGTGTGATTTTTTGTGTGATTTTTGTGATTTTTTTGTGATTCTGTGATATTTTTGTGATTTTGTGATTTTTTTGTGATTTTTTGTGTGATTTTTGTGTGATTTCAATGAAGGTGTACGAAAAAAAATCAGTGATTTGCCCCTCGCTAAAACATACCCGCTGTCAACTCTCTTCTGCTTGAGTATCTTCGCCAAGGAGTTTAGGCTGCGCAGAGACACAGCAAGGTTATCATGCCTCGCAGGATCATCGATGATCATTTGGGCTTGAGCATACGTCAGGGAAGCCTGAAACATAATGTCAGCAGGTCATTAGGTTAGACTGCTGGTAAGAGTCCTACGTGTAGAGGAGACACCTCAAAGGCGAACATCACCAACAGAATTTAGAAATCGATCGATGTTTTAAGTTACTTTTCAAAAGTTACTTTTTAGTTACTGTTGAAAATTTTCTGTCTGTTGAAAAACTTAGACTAGGAAACATTGCCGGTAAATATGCAACAATACAATGATTGCTAAAACTGATGCATTATTAAAGCATAGGGCTGAAATCTTTCAAGTCTTTAAGAAGGTGGGTGTAAAATTCTATTACATTTTCCTTTGAATTGAATGGCTTTAAAGGAACTTAGGGTACTTTGCTGTAAATCTGCCGTGGAAATTTTTTGATATCTTGATTATTTTCAAAATGGAAAAAAAAAATCAAGATATCAAAAAATTTCCACGGCAGAATTACAGCAAAGTACCCTAAGTTCCTTTCAAGCCATTTAATTCAAAGAAAAATGGAATAGAATTTTACACCCACCTTCTTAAAGATTTGAGCCCTATGCAGCATAGCCTCCAAATCTTTGGCATCTTTAGAAAAACATTGCACGGATAGTTAATGCACCTTCTGTTTTATTTAATGGCTTGAAAGAAACTTCAAGTACTTTGCTATAATCCTACATGCAACAGTTCTGATATCTTGATTATTTTCACATTTACAGCGTCTTCTTTGCTTGGGCCAGTTTTGAGAATGTGACGTCATCAAATTGCTAAATCGTAAACTAGAAAAGCTACAGATTTCTGCTTACTGCCATATTATAGACCTTCATAAACAATGGTTTTCTTGAAGATTGTACCGTTTTTCATGTTTTTATTTAGGATCTACGATTATTTTAATTTTTTTCAAAACTTTTCACGAGTTCTTTCAATAGAAAGAAAACCGCTGTAATTCTGAAAATAATCAAGATATCAGAACTGTTGCATGTAGGATTAAAGGAACGTACCTGAAGTTCCTTTCAAGCCATAAAATAAAACGAAAGATGCATTAACCATCCGTGCAATGTTTTTAAAGATTTGGAGGCTACGCTGCCCTATGCTTGGTATTAAACTTGTTCGCATGACTGTACATAATAGATGAAATGCTACTGAAGGGTTGAACAAAGATCTTAAGGTTCAAAAGGGTTCAAAGGTCTTGCAACGATAAATACTGTAAACACAATACACCCTTACCTTCGACGAAACAACACTTTTGTGGAACTTTGTTGACACAATTTCAGCGTCTGTAGTAATTTCCCAAACACAGGAGAATGCAAACCTAACAAGAGAGAATTGGAGCATACAATTACTTGTACAATACAATCAAATAAACACATTTATGTTCCCTAAACCAGCTACCGTTTATCGCAAACGACATATTCCTATTTTTCAAAAAGCATTAAACGTTTGGAAGACTGTATAAGAAAAGCATTTCCAAGAAAAGTAAATCCAAGCTGTCCATTTCTGACCCAGATAAAATAACTCAACAGACCAAGAGGAGTGATTTAAATGTTGTTTGGTAGTTGGTAGCTAAACAACTAACGAATAATAATAATATATAATGCTAGAAATATTTATGCAGGGTAAACCTTGTCAGTGCTACAAGTACTGTTATCAATAAGGATTCTGTTTTAAAAATTAAAGAAAAGTAAAATCAACACTATTACAATGTAAAAACCTAAAATGTACTTCAATACATGTTCAATATTAATCTTCAAAATCCTGGACTCTTTTTCTGTTAAAATCCTGTGTTAAAATCCTATGTTAAAATCCTGTACTCAACACGGCCATTCTTTTTTGCTATTTTGTAGACATCATTAATTAGCGAAAATAAGGATATAGTAAGTAAGTAAGTAAGTAAGGACAAGAAATGTTTTCCCGTCTGACCACGTCGCAAAATATACTCGACAAGCAGAATTAGCTGGGCAATAGCATAGGGCTCAAATCTTTAAAAAGGTGAGTGTAAAATTCTTTCGCATTTTTCTTTTAATTATATGGCTTGAAAGGAACTTAGGGTACTTTGCTGTAAATCTGCCGTGGACATTTTTAGATATCTTGATTATTGTCAAAATGGCGGCATTTTTTATTTCTGAGGCTGTGACGTCATCAAATTTCTAAATCCTAAAGCAGAAGAGCGACAGATTTCTGCTTGCGACCATATTGTAGACCTTCACAAACTATGGTTTTCTTGAAGATTGTATCATTTTTCCTCTATTGATTTAGGATTTACGACGATCTTAATTTTTTCAAAATTTTCCATGAATTCTGTCAAAAAACTTATAAATGCCGCCTTTTTTAAACTAAGCAAGATATCACAAGATTTCCAAGGCAGATTTACAACAAAGTACCCTAAGTTTCGTTCAAGCCATTTAATTCGGAGAAAATTGTGAAAGAATTTTACACCCACCTTTTTAAAGATTTGAAAGATTTGAGCCCTATGCTCTGGGCAATGCTTTTGGAAATATTAATAAAACTTTCTGGTTGTCACAAGCAAGAGATGTTTGCCAAGCGATGTTCTGCAGACGGACAAACATTTGCTTGGCAAGCAAATCTTAAATATTTGCCAAACAATGGCCTGGGATTTAGTCTCAATTACCGAGAGGAAACCAAGGTCTGGCCGCGAAACAAAACAAGGAAACGTCTAATGAATCAAAGATGAAGTTTACCTTTCAACGTTTGAGCGTAGAGAACACAAGTTCGAGCTAAGGAGCTCTGGTATCATGTCAATTCTCTGTGGAATGAAGCAAACAAAACAATGCATCAGATGTGGCGATTCTTAGAGGAGGAAGAGTGGCAGTGGGCAAATTATAAAATTCCTGAAACTTTGGGGCAAATTAGTCCCGGCGAACCCTCCCAATTCCAGCTACTTATTTGGGGAAACAAGGCGCAAATATTTGCAATTTCAAAAGAACTGCCACCTTAAGCTTGGTTCCCACTGGGCGTTAACTCGCGCTAAACCAGGTGCACTAAATCACGTTTATTCTAAACCTTAACTAAATTTTCAACATAATAACTTTTTTAACGCCAGTTAGCGCGAATAAAATTGTGTTGACATGGCGTTGATTTGGAAGTTGAAACCAAAAAGTTTTGTTTCCAACTTTAAGGCTCTATTTACGGTAACTGGCGTTAATGACCTTGCTCCAATTTAGGAAAGGGCTCTAGGGTTGAAAGTAAATGCGATCCGTCGCGAGTTAAAGTAAATCAACGGAGTTAAAAGTGGCTTAGCTATGGGGACTGGGTCAATCTAAACATAACCTACAGTAAAACCCCACGTATAAGAACCTAATGGATTAAGAACCTGCAGGCTGAAATTGTCCAATTAGACTACCATTTTATAAGAACCAGTCCATTGTATTTATTGTTTAATAACTCAGGCTGAATTGCAAAATTGTAGGTTCTTNTCATCATCTAAGTTGGTCCCTGGCTTTATGAAATGTGTCACATCAGCGATATGAACACCAACCTAAAAAAAAACAGACACATGTTTAAAACGCATGTCAATTACAAGGAACTTATCGGATGCTCTTTAACAGGATCAATGTTTGAAGGACCACTATGTATTGGCACGGAAAAGTCTATTTCCTGGGCACACAAATGAAAATTTAGAATTGTCTTTTTAATTAAAACATCAAGAAGTAATGGGTTGCGGTTGTATTGACTTAAACTGGATTGAATTTCCTGGGAGGGGGTGCTCATTCGAGGGAGGGCGCATATTCAATGATTTACGGTCAACAAAAATTCCTGGTGAATAAAAAACATTTCCCGTTTGCAAGGCCACTGCTCCCAGGATGTCAAGACGATAATATTGGTAAATATGTCATTTAACTGTGGACTTGTTCAACTATCTTTTAAAATTTATCTGACCGAAATCGGCCACTCTGTTCAAAATTATGAAGGATTTTCTCGAGAAAGCCTCTTCAGGAAGCCTTCAAAACAGGCCTAAAATCACGATCAAATTTAATATTTCTGCCTTACAGCAATGACTTCAACACGTTTTTAGCACGCGTTATCCTCTTGGATCGATGAAATCGCCCGGACTAATATTGTTATGCTCCCAGGGAGGCACTTTCATCCTCCCAAAGGGATAACACGTGCTAAAGCATGTACAAGTCATTGCTGTAAGGCGGAAATATGACGGAAATTTAATCGTCATCTTATGCCGTTCTTGAAGATTTCTTGAAGGGGCTCTCTGGAGAGAATCCCTCATAATTTCAGAACGGAGTGGCCGATTTCAGTTAGGTAAAATTTTAAACATATTTAAACATGTCCACTAATAAATAACATATTTGTCAATATTATTGCCTTGATATCCAGGGAGAGGTGGCCTTTCAACGAGGATTGCTTTTATTGACTCACCCGGTAAAATTTCCGCAACGTTTGCAATGTTCAGGCTTACAAACGAATGTTTTTGCTGGAACAAGTCGGCTGCCAGAAACATTGATACGAAAATCAAGTAAAGACTTGTTCAACTTGAACACCAAGAAGAGGTAAGAATTTGAGACAGAATTGAATAAAATTGAATTAAATTACCTGAAAAAAATTCGAAAATTACCTCATAGTTTCCATTTTCCAATACTCGACAATGAAGTGCATCATCAATGTCTGTACAGCCAGGGGGATCAACACTACAAATATCTAAATTTCGTAGATCCTGGCGCTCTGCATAATCCTACGGAAGAAAATTTGGTTCATTAAATGATGAAAAATAATATCTTATAATTTTGTCGTTCATTAACGGAATCAATATCTGGATAGTAAAACATGTACCCATTGCCGGATGTCTAAAAAGCGTCAAAATTTGAAAATCTGCCAAACCAAACTAACTAATTTGTTGCTAATTCTGAAACTTGTACCGGATGAGTCAGAAAGTTTCGTCGATTAAAAATTACCAAAATTCAACATTTAATTAATGTTGAACTCTTCTTTTTGAGGTGTTGCATGAGAGATCAAATTGAATTTATGGACATTTATTGTCAACGTTTTACAATTAGCAAATTTTGAAGCATACTACGAAGTTGCACAGAATTTTAAGCAGATCTATGTTTTTTCCCTTCGAAATCTTTAACATGGTTGATTATGCTAGAAATTAATCCCGTGATCATGTAAGAATTGAGAACTAACGTAAAATCGTGAATCCTTGGCAAAATTTCCGATGTCTCCTAAAGCTTATAGCTCAAAATATGACTTTTCAAGCTATCATTTCAAAGCCATTCGCATAATTTAGCACAATTGTTTTATTGCTAAAATTCAATTGGCCTTTGATACAATTGAAAAAGAAACTATTTTAAGAATAAGTAGAAAGACCAAATTCTGCGGATTTTTCAAATGTCGAGACGTTTTTCTGACTCATGCAGTGCATGGTAAAGATCATAGCATGGTTTGGGATAAGAAAACTTTCCTCGAATGAGCGAATGGCCATGTTAGAGCAACTCGAGAACGCAATTTCTGGGCAATTTTATTTTAAAGGTTTTGAATTCCTGACTGCGAGCAATAATTTAATTTTCCCATTTCTTCATTGGTATTTGATTGTTACACGATTTGCTGCATTATATCTGACTAAAGAACAGCCTTACAACTAATGAAAATCGATCTTACAACTAACGAAAAATCAGACCTGATCATTTTTATCCCATGCCTCAAAATCTGGCAGCTTCCAAAACAATTTATAAAAAAAAGGCTTTCAACAAGATACGTCCTCCGTCAAAAAGTAATTCTGTCTTCCCTCTTATAAAAAAAACAGTTTTCAGCTAGGTTTCCTAACCGCACTCCAGCAGGTTTTAAAACTTATAAATGTTGTTTGGTCACCCAGGTTCTACTTGCTTCACTGAAGCCTTTACTTTTGAGAATTCATTTGCAATTTATCTGCGGTAACATTCTTGATACCTTTCCTATCCCAAAATCTTACAAACTTAAACTATTGGTTTTAATGTAGCCTTGAGCAGAGACGTAAGAGATAGGGGCGACGGGGACCCATGCCCCTCCATCTTTTTCGAAAGTGCCCTAAGTACAATTTCCTCAGCCTTACTTAAGGTATAAAGTGCCCCTCCAGTTATGACAAGTTCCCTTCTTTTCCGAGATCTTTGCCCCTCCCAAGTTTTCAAAAGTGCCCTATTCTAGCCTCAAAGTCCTTTCCCCCTTATTTAGGCTTAAGAGTGCACCTCCAGTTAAAAACATGGCCCTTCTGAGAGCTGTACCCCTCCAAGTAAGAACTGCTTCCTACGTACCTGACCCCGAGCCCACTTTAAAGCTCAAGTACCCCTTCAATTCTAACACATACATACCAATCTGAGACTTATGCCCCTTCCAAGTAGGAACTGCTTTCTGTCTGCCTGACCTTGAGCCCACTTCAAAGCTCAAGTGCCCCTTCAATTTTAACACGTACCAATCTAGAATGCCCCTTCCACGTAGGAACTGCTTTCTGCATCCCTGACCTTAATCCCACTTCAAAGCCAGCAGAGTGCAGAAGTACATGACACGAAGGACAATTACAAAGCACCAAAGACATACCTGTTCTGTTATAATCCATGGCATTTCAGGCAAATCTTTGAGAACGAGTTTCGAGAAAGGAGAATGTGGAATATCATGTTCAAGAAGCAATACTTCATTTTCTGTATCTTTGTCTCCGATTTCACCAAGCACTCGAACATAGTGCCCCTAGAAAACAAATACATTGAATTCAACAACCAGAACATACTTAAATTTAAGAGCTGGCTTATATCAAATACTAGATATGTCGATATCTAAGATAGACTAGAAGGATTGGGACAAACTCTCATCTTTAACAGGAACGGAAAAGTTCAAGAACTTTGATGAAGACACCAAGGAAATGAGCAGAACTGCAAAACAATGTTGGAATTTGGCAAACCAGGGGGTATTTCACTGTCAGTTGAAAATATTAAAGTCTTTCTAAGGCTTTGGTTGAAGCCAACCAAGGGGCTGACTATTGGTCATTCTAAACCGGGCGAGAGATCTACCGGGTGTCTCAAAAAAGTACCTCCTTTTGACTGGAAAAAGGAGCGACACCATAAGATGTCGGGACTTTTTGATTGCACANTTTCAGGCAAATCTTTGAGAACGAGTTTCGAGAAAGGAGAATGTGGAATATCATGTTCAAGAAGCAATACTTCATTTTCTGTATCTTTGTCTCCGATTTCACCAAGCACTCGAACATAGTGCCCCTAGAAAACAAATACATTGAATTCAACAACCAGAACATACTTAAATTTAAGAGCTGGCTTATATCAAATACTAGATATGTCGATATCTAAGATAGACTAGAAGGATTGGGACAAACTCTCATCTTTAACAGGAACGGAAAAGTTCAAGAACTTTGATGAAGACACCAAGGAAATGAGCAGAACTGCAAAACAATGTTGGAATTTGGCAAACCAGGGGGTATTTCACTGTCAGTTGAAAATATTAAAGTCTTTCTAAGGCTTTGGTTGAAGCCAACCAAGGGGCTGACTATTGGTCATTCTAAACCGGGCGAGAGATCTACCGGGTGTCTCAAAAAAGTACCTCCTTTTGACTGGAAAAAGGAGCGACACCATAAGATGTCGGGACTTTTTGATTGCACAACTAAATTTGTTAATCTTCAACTTAAATGCATGTACCTTGCATTTATAAATCGTCCATCAAACACCGAAGATACGAGCTTGCAAAGTCAAAATTTAGAGTGCACTTGAAACCAGAGGTTTTGAAAAAGGGCCTAGCCATGCTCTGATTTCATTGGCATTTACCAAAAGAATTTTCAACTTTTTATTTTTAGTTTTTACTTTTGAAAAGAATTCTACTTTGAGATGTTTCAATTGTTCTTGAAATCACTTTTCTTTTGAGGAAAAAATCCTTCCTTACATTCCATTGAAAAGGTATTTGTATCAAAGAAGAAGAAGGAGCACATGCACGCTTATTTTAGAGATGTGGCATGAGATTATCTAGACCAGACGGAGAATGAGATCGGGGTAAACTGGAGCAGAACTTTATTTGGTAAGGTCACCACATTTTCCCCTATTTGTTTTCATTAGGGTCATGGATTCTTTTCAGAAGCAAAAACTAATAATATAAAAGTTTAAAATTCCTTTGCAAAATGCCCATGATATCAAGTCATGGCTAGGCCCTTTTCTGAAAACCTCTGGTTTCAGGTGCACTCTAAATTTGGACTTTGGGAGCTTGCATCTCCGGTGTCTGGTGGACGATTAATAAATGCAAGGTATGTGCATTTAAGTTGAAGATTAACAAATTTAGCTTTGCAGTCGGAAAGTCCCGATGTCTAATCGTTTTGCTTCTTTTCCAGTGAAAGGAGGTACTGTTTTGAGACACCCGGTAGTTTTGCTGCAGGTTCAAAGGCACACCCATCCTATACATTTTAAAACTCTTTTCAGTTTTAGGTTGACCTTGAAATTAATCAGATTCTTTAATTAGGCCCTTTTGGTCATAAATCTTAAATAAGTAATACATTAAGGGTCTTGTAATTGTTGCAAAAAGGCATTGTTATTACGGATAAAACTTGTAACCTTATCGCAAGTCCCTTTCTTCAAAAGACCTTCATTCACGATCTTTAACCTGGCTGAACAATTTTCTGCCATTGCTGAAGAATCACACAGTTATTTCAAGAAAAAAGCTAAAAAAAGCTGGAGAGAATGGAGGAATGACAACTGACAAACATACCATAGGAAATCTTGAGCTTCTGGGCCATGCATCTATACTAACAATGATTCTTTTCCCCATAAGACTCTCCGCTTGCCTAGTCTCAATTCTAATACGTGGTATCTGGCGATCTGCAGCAATAAACAAATGTCTGTTTCCCTGAAGAGAAAAAGGACGGAATGATGAATATCAACATTGTAAAACTGCAAAAGAATTTTCAGTCAATGGAAAGGAGTAGGAGGATTATCATTTCTGAAACACTAGGGAAACCTTGCAGCTGCTAAAACCAACCACAGGCTTGGCTTGGCTTGGCTTGGCTGGTGTGTATTGGTTAGGGATATGCCTACCAAGGTATAAAATCCAGACAGTCTTATTACAAAAGTAGGTTCGATGTGTACCCGAATTTGTTTCACCTGCATTTCTCGATAAAATTTCCCTACAAAATTCATCGAAAGATTTGCTAAAATCTCACTAAAAATTAAACAAAAACTCGAGATAAAATTGAATTGAATAAAATTTAATTGAATTGAATTGAATTGAATAGATATCATCAAGACGATAAGACGATTATTATCTTGAAATCTCTATTATGTTGTTGTTGTTGTATGTTGAGATCTAGGACATCAATTCGAAAGTTTTTGAGAACTCAATGATGAAGCCATACCTGATATGAAACTTAAAACATGACGATGATATGGCATAGGTTCCAAATCTTTAAAAAGGTCGGTGTAAAATTCTGTGGCCTATTTATTTGAATGGAATAGCTTGAAAGAAACTTTAGCTACTTTGTAATAATTCTACCGCTGGACTTATCAGAAATCTTCAATATTTTCAGAATTAGAGTGCTTTTCTTCTTTTTTAAGAATTCAAAAGAAACATTTTGAAAAAAATTTAAAACCATCGTAATTTCTAAACTTGTTTAGGAAACATAGAATAATTTTCAAGAAAAACATAGTTTATGAACGTCTAAAGCAAAAGTCTTTCACTCATCTGGTTTGCGATTTAGAAATTTGATGACGTCACATCCTCAAATGAGTTAAAGTATGAAATACGCTGTAATTTCGAAAATATTCAAGATTTCTGAAAAGTCCAACGGTAGAATTATAGTAAAGTAGCTAAAGTTTCTTTCAAGCCATTCAATTCAAAGAAATATTTCATTGATTTTTACACCGACCTTTTTACGCCAATTAAATATTTGGAACCTATCCTCGATGATATACCTTAGGGTTTCCAACAGGAGATAATGTTCCACAATATGGTCTCCAGCATCGTTTAATTACTCCAACGACCTAAAATAAACCAGGTTATTGAAAGATGCGTTCTAATTGGTCGATCCAACAAATCTAATGTATTTGATTGGTTGAAATTTAACCTGGGCTAGACAAAGCTGGTTTAACTGCTTCAGTATGAATGAGGTATTATACTAGCGACAGTAAATACTAAACGCCCTCACCTCTAGCATTTTGAAAGAAAAAATAAACAACTGACATCTCAGGCCTATTAAGTATTGGTATATATGGAATGGGCCTAAAAGTTATTCGAGTCTGCAGTCCATAGATTCGAGCACGATATTTCTCAAATTTATCTGTCATGTTAATGGTAATAACTCTGTGAAAAACACTTTCCTCACTTCTTTCAATTCAATTTCTTCAACTTTTTTCGTCCATTTTTTAATCTAGAATCTCGAAGTTCAGTCTTTCACTAGACTTACAAATTTATCGTTCTACATAGTTATCGCCACTACTACCTTAACCACTACCTACCTTACCGCTCAAACTAGGACTCATAGCTCAAAAAACAGACTTGAATGTTCTGCCTCGATCTTGTTTTCAAGTCAGTAGTCAGTCAGCCAAATCTGCAGTCGAACGCGGTCGAACAAGTAATTCTAAACATCAGATAGTTTCACTGCATCAATAGAATACTCAACGGCCTCATTTCAATCGAGGTTCTAACTTCAAAGGTGTACCTGGCTATAGTTAACAGGAATTATAGGAATTGAATTTTAAACAAATACACGTGAAATAGTGTACTTTTGTATTGTTCGGTGTGAGGAGATTCTTTACGATTGATCGAGTGTTTTAGGCCCTTTTTGAGACATTTTGCAAACAAGGGATTTTCGTAAAGTCGAATTTACCTGTATTTTCAGCACTCATTAAAACACGAGAAAAATCACAAAAATATTTCGCTTTTTCATCCATCAAGCCGAATTCGATTCATTCAAATCGATCCAGTATTCTAGGCGCTAGGAATTTTCAAACGTCTGGACATTTTTGGCGCACCTGGCATAATAGAATTTAAAGTCAAACCTTTCCCGTCGGTTTTTCAGCGTTCTTGGCCTTTGTTTTCTGGAGTTCTGCAGTGACCTGTTATACATAAGAGTACATTTTCACTGCCATTCAAACAGCAAATAATATGCAAAAGGTAGTAAAAACATAGCAAGACACAAATTGGTCACATCACATTGTTAGATAAGATCAGAAAGAGAAGGAACAAACGTTAAAGGGGTCTTTGCAACCAGCATACCTTGCACGTGCCATCCCTTTGTTGGCGGCCAATTTCGTGGACCATGAAAATGGAGTCAACAAAGAGGTCACAAAAGGATGCATTCACAAAGCATGCCGGTTGCAAAGGCCCCTTCCTTTAAATATTGCACTTAATTCAAATTAGCAAATTAGAAAACCAATGAAAGTATTCGCACGATCAATGGAAGGGGATTTACTCAAATCCCCTTCCAAAACTCCAGAACTCTAAAAATACTAAAATAGTCTTGAACTTTATAGGATCCTGATTTCAATAAATGAATTTTAACGACTACTGGCAACCACCCTGTCTTGATGTTTTGCACTTCAAATTGCATGTCTTAAAGAATGGGTGTATAGGGGACGAGGCACTTGAATTGCATAGGCCGTTCTATATAACCCGATTCAAATTGACATCACAAAGCTGTGCATATGATTAATTGTTTGTGTAATTTTCAAAATTTCAAGCTTCAGGGCCCGGTTGTTCAAAACTCCGACTAAGGTAACACAGGATTAGAGCTAAATCTAGGTTTACCCATTTAATCCCTGGTTTGCTAATCGGTGTATTAGGGAGCGTTGTTGAAAGGCATATTACAGCTACGATTAGCTAATCTACGATTAAGCTTTCCTAATCCCCGGTTAATGTTTGTTGATGTTTTGAAAAATGGCGGCAATCCAAAATAGTCAAGCTGCGAAGCAACGAAAAGTGAGGAAAGCGAATTTTGCAGCGTCAGAACTGGCCGTGCTGACAGAGAAAGGTGAGGAAAACATGTTTGTTTTAAAATCGAAATTCACAGATAGCGTGAAAAACGCCAGGAAGAACAAAATTTGGGCGAACATAGCAGCGACAGTGAACGCAGTAGGAGTAGCGAACGGTGGTGTTGTTCAAAGGCGTTGTTACAGGATTTTCTTTCTTTATTCGATAAGGTTTCTTTATCATGATGGTATGCCTGCATCCAACATCTTTTCTCAAAGCTACGGACTTCATTTTATTCAAGTCCAAGTCGCTAACACAGGTGTTTTCTAACAATTCTGTCCAAGTGCTACTTGTTCGAAACGGGAGGATATGGAAGGAGGATAAAAACGTAAATAACGTACTGCTGGCTGCTACATTTATGGACAACAGTGAAAGATAGGTCGGAGGAGTATTCTGAAATTTGTATGCAAAGTTGAGTTGCAACACATTTATGCTGCAAGCGAAGATTCTTGCTGCTCGTTCATGGGGAAATTGAAATGTATAGAAAGCTCAACTAAGATAGGCAAATTAAGGGAAAGGACAGGCAATTAATTAGGCCTATGCTTTCCCTTGTTGTAGGAAGAGAGAAGTCTCAATAGAGCTAAAAGCTTTATCAGCGTTTCCTCTCCCTCTGTTAAGCTTCTGATATGACACTGTGTTTTGCTGGAAGAATGCGAATTTACCTAACATGGTGTAGCAGGTATTTTTGGGCGAAGCCATTACAGTGCATGCCGCAAGGCCCAGTGAAACAAAGTCTATGAGACGACCGTGCCTTTGGATGCATAGCTGAAACTCCAGCAAGTTTTCGTGGAAAACTGTTACAAAAACAGTTCAGCATGGATACATGATGTTTTGATTATTCAAAACGTTGAGAGAATGGTAAAATATTCCAACTCAAGCTTAAATTTCCGACAAATCCATTGTGTTCGCAAATTTTTCCGACTTTTTGGTGAGAATTGAGGGGCAGTTCCCCCCTCGCAAAAACCCCAAATTTCCGCGGTTTTGACTAGGAATCTGAAATGATAAATCTGAAATGGTGAGGTTTAAAACATTCCTGTGAAACGATAATTTTGAGGACGTCTTTGCTGAACTGCTGCTAAGTTTTGAAACAATAAATCCGCCATTTTGTTCTGATTTATTACCTGGATTTGAAGTTAATACACCTACCGAGCTGGATTAAATTTAACCCACTGATTTATCCCCGATTAGTCTTAATCGGGCTTTGAGCAACGCAGTCTAATCGGAGGTTAGATTTTAATCGCAGATTAAGCATTTTAATCTATGATTAGCACTAATCGGAGTTTTGAACAACCGGGCCCAGGAGAATAATAAAGGAGACGGAATCACTCGAGCACATTTTCAGCTTCAGGCTATGTTATTTTGCATTTCATGAGGGGTTTCTCTGTGGAAAACGACCCCCAGGTTTGTTGTTTCTTTAACCTTGGCTCTAAATTCTTACTGTTCCCAGTTTTAGGTAGCGCCAGGCTTGGCAGGTACACCAGCCTCCAGGTCGATGAGGAAAAAAACGAACCTTTTCAGTGATGTCATCCTCGTCTTTATCCTCATTTTGTTCTTCCAAAACCAACGCTGATGGATTTGCCCAATTCTCTTTAGGCAATAATTCCACTGCAACAACATCATCATGAACTGCTCTGTTTAGATGAGCAAGCCCTTGAACAAATACCTGAAACGAAAGACAAATAAGTGGTCCAAAAAGAGTTGGTGTATGATCTACAGAAAATAATGCTAATAACACAGGGTCAAGAAACACAACTGTCACATTTCGAAAAATAAAAAAGTGGAGATATTACTGACAGTGGAATTTCTTTACTTGCAATTGTGTTATAAGAACGATGGACTGATAGCTTGAAAGCCCATTTTGAGAGATAATTTTTACAAAAAATGCAATTTTCGCTGAAAAATCATATCTAACGGATTCGTATGAGAGTTCGAGTACTGGATGCCAGCAGAGAATTATTAGGCACCCAGGTAGGCTACTTGAGGTATCACACATGCAACCAAATCAAGCTGAAAAAGTGGCACGGGAAAAAATAAGTTCCATAACCATCTCTTGCTGTTTCGGGGTATGGTTGAAAATTAGGCAACTCGTAAAAATTCAAAATCCAGCAAATAAAAGCAAACAAAAGTATAGTTGAAAATTTCTTGCGATCAGGAGAAACGCAAAAGCTGTTTCGCCTACAAAGAATATCAAAAGCAAGTTAAGAATCATAAAAATTATTGAAAAGAAAAATACAGTTCGAGTCTCACTTCAAGAGACATAATTTCACATGTTTGATGTTTCAAGAAGCTAGAAATCAATGGAATACGGATGTCCTGGGTGGAATTTTCTTAAAAAGCAATAAGCGGGGGGGGGGGGGTAATATTTTCCAAGAACTTTCAGTTTTACTTGGTAGCCCATTAAAATGTAAAAGTAAATCTAAACGATTTAGTCAAAGTTTCAGTGACATGTTGGTTTTAGACTTGAAAATAAATTAAATGCAGATTCTCACAGAATAATTTCAANGAGGGGGGGGGGGGGGGTAATATTTTCCAAGAACTTTCAGTTTTACTTGGTAGCCCATTAAAATGTAAAAGTAAATCTAAACGATTTAGTCAAAGTTTCAGTGACATGTTTGATTTAGACTTGAAAATAAATTAAATGCAGATTCTCACAGAATAATTTCAAACAGATACACATTTGATGCAACCGGGGTACAGTACAAATTTAAGGGCATTAAGGGAAATAACTTTTTTTTCTTTGTTCATCAAAAAACAAACAAACTATTTAAAGAAAAACAACAAGATTAATAAACTACGTGCCATCCATAGTGGGAAAGGACTTATCGACAGCGAGTTCCCACTATGTATGACCCTTACAATTCAATACAAACTATTCCAACCATAGTCATAAGAGAGGGACAGCCCGGAAGCAAACAACTAGCCGTTGAATTCGGCGCTTTGGGTTGAACGAGCAACATCAACAACCCAAAGGTGCACCCTCGTGCACTTTCGGAGGTCCAGGCTCGAGCAAATTTTATCGAGGAAAGAATTTCAATTCACAATTCCCATGGCTGTACAAGATCCTTATTTCCCATCCTACGCAGCCCGCCTCAATCAAAACGTCCGAATAGAAAGCGTTGATAGACCAAAACTAAAAACACTAACCATGTCATCTCTTTCTGGTATCCTAACATAACCCTCCAGGTAGTTCTCTCTGCAGATATAAATGAAGAATATGACATTCATGAAAAGAATATGTTGGGCTTGTTAAACCATTCCCAGTTGGCGTAACATAATCGAATGCCTTGTTTCATAGCGGCAAATGAAAGGCATTCTAGACAAAGATTTATGGGGTGTTGTATAAGAAGGGCGACAGCTTGCATTTACCGCTGAAAAAGATTGGCTCAGACAGGCAAACTGGGTGCAACTTTCTTTAGGCAACTAAAGGCTATTTTCAGAGTCCTGACATTTGGCCTATTTATTAATATTTGCTCTGACTTGTAGCGTAAATATGCAAAATGCTACACAACTATGTTGCCTTTATCAGGATATGGGGGATTCAGCCAGTGGAATTGTGTCCTATGCAAAAACTTTGCTTTTCATCATTTGCTAAAAGTGGGGAAATACGGATTCTAAGCTGCTAAAATTTTAACAGCACAAAAATAAAAACTTTAACAAATTCAAACGAAACCTGTACTCAAATATTGTACTTACCTACTCGCAAAGAATGTTCCCTGAGAAAAGAAAGAAACACAATGTTATAAATGATGTCTTCTCAAACGGAGTTTGTGATAACCAAGAAGGACGACAAAAAAGAACTTGGTAGGCTTTTGGAATAACATGAATAAGTCAAAGAGTTTTAACAGACCACTTTCACTCAAATAGTAGTGGATAGCTTTTGATGACAGGTCTCATAAGTCATGAATATGGAAACACATAATGAACAGTGTTTAGATATAGGTCTGTAACTGTTGAGCTTTGTTCCATATACGAGCTTCAAGCAAAGACTATTTAGAAACTGCATACCTGAAGGAGTTTGCCAGTCTTTACACCTCTTTGAATATCTGACAAAGGAAGATGTTCTGGAAAGAGAACTTTGCCATCTTTGAAAACTGTATCCTTTGAACGAAATTATATTTCTATAACTACAATATAACATACAAGATTGCATCCTGATGAACCACGGTAGACAAGTCGGGGAGTAGACTTTCCCTAAGTCTATTTCATGAAGTCCTTCCGACCGATCCCTTTCCCATAGTCGGGGAGGGGCAGAGGCAGGGGTAGATATTCTTAAAAGAATTTCATCAATGTTTTACTCGATTCCCTGGAAACAGTTCCTTGGGAGATATGCACAAATACGTCTCTTCCGTAAACACTAAGAAGCATTAAGATTGTGGATTTTTCAAAAAAATTTAAGAGAAACAATTATTTATATGAGAGGCTGTTTAACTAGTGTCCCAAAATAGTACAATTAAAAAATACGATACGATACGATATACGATTAAAAAATCACCAAAATTTGATGACCCTACCTTACGATAAACATTCTGTTTACAAAGTTCTTGAATGATGAAATCAATTTTTAAGGAAATATTGTTTCATTGCTGAAAGGGTATTATGTAATAAGATGTTGGAAAACCATGTCATCAACCGTTCTTTTAAAAAGAGATTGTAATCCTTGCTAAGAGCAGAAATTTAGCAATTTTTATTTTTAATTATCATTCAAGTTTTGCACGACAGTGTGCATTTCATTTTGAAATTTAAGACAAGTTAAAACTTGATACAGACAAAGAAGTAAATCTGATAATCATATTTGCATTTTTCAAGTATACTTGAAACACAGGCAGTTCCAAACACAGCCAGATTCATTTAGAGAAATTATTTCATCCCTAAATCAAATGGTGCAAAAAGAAAATTTGAAGATTGGTCTTCTTATCGAATTTTAGTGCTCTTGAAATGATTGTACTTATCTTGATACTCTACCAGTAGTTTGTGCACTATTAAATTGTTTTGTTTATGTTGTAAAAGAAGACTTACGTCCTTGTTTTTCTTGTAATCAGACTTCGCCAGCTTCTCAAAAAGATCCGAACTGCCTTCGAAACTTTTTATATATTCATGAACTGAAAAGGAAAATAGATAGTGCTTTATTACAGTTTATCTTCCAGCAAAAAAACCCTTTATCGTTAGGCCCCTCTCTAACTAGTTTAGTAAAACTTAACATGAGAAATTAAAAGATGTCAAAAGGATGAACTTACTTTAAAAGATCTGTAGTTAGCTTGAATTGAAATGGCAAAGTTTAGAACTCAAGTACACATCTTTCTACTAAATCATGCTGTACCAGGTGTGCCAAAATAAAGTATCCAAACCCGATTGGACTTGATAAATCATTCGTTGAGCCAACTTCAACAAGATTTAAGAGAATATAATTCAGGTTTAGCTACATTTTCGAATTTTCTTGGCCACTCTTTTCGAGAGAAGTAACCAATTTTGAAATGATCTCAAAAAGACAAAAATACCAGAAATATCCAAACAAAATATATGAATCTGAAAAGCTCAGAATTGGTTAAAAATGGCTAAGAAATAAAAAATCAATCTCAATCTTTTATGTGGTTGGAGAGACCTTCTACAAGGAGGAAAATTGGCGGCTAAATATAGTTTGTCACCACTTATGATTCTCTACATATTCCCCTTTTTAGTTTCAGCTAGTCACTCAGTCAGTCAGTTATTCGTTTTAAGTGGGCTGTCAGGTTTTTTTTAGCTACTTCCAAGCGAATTTAGGCCCACTATGCATGCCGCATCCAGGCATGGAACCCCTAGTTTAACGTCCCTTCCGAAGGACGGCGAAGTGAGTTGCGAGGTCAGTCCCCGGGTCAGGCCTCCAGGTCACCCATCCGGAGTTGACCTCACTCGACCGAGCTTAACTTCAGACACCTGATGAACACTGTATAAGCCGCTCGGCCACTCACCCCACAACCCCACAAGCTAATGACATATCATCAGTTTTGCATGGTGAATCCAAAATAATGAGATTTGCTAATTTTCCAAAACTGTTTACATGATTCCAACTAAACTTGGGCATATGATATGTACGTGGAACATTTTATGATAAATAGTACCGGGTGTCCCAAAAAAAGTACTTCTGTTTAAAAAATCACCAAAACTCGATTATCAAACATATGATAAAATTTTCTGTTTGATTTGTTTTTTCAATGATCCAAAAATACTTTAAGATGAAAAAATGTTTGTTTTCATGAATTAAAGATTACAGAATTACACGCTGAAAAACCATATATTTGAGCTATACTTTCTAAGAAAAATAGTCAATCTTGCCTAAGGGCCAAAATGTTCAGATTTTTTACTATCCTTGAAGTCTCTCAGAAGTGTGCGTTTCTTTCTGTCATTTATGACCAAATCAAAAGCTTGATATGCACAAGGAATTTGATCTGGTAATCATCAGTGCTTTTTTTACAGTAAGCTTCAAAACCAGGCAGTCAGAGCTAAATTTGGCAATTTTAAAACCAATCACAAGATCAGCTATTTCTAGGAAAATAATTTGAGGTCTTTGATCTTTGATTTTCCAAATAGGAGTACTTTTTTGGGACACCCGGTATATTTTCTATCTCCATGGCAAGTGTGAAACTTTTTATAGCTTTTGTTGCCAAAGCAATAATTCTATATCATCGGCACAAATGTGACTATGCCAAGAAATGGTCATAGACTTACTGGTATAAGCCTCGATGCCTTCCTGTTGTGCAAGTTGTTGGTTAGCCTTGTCATTTGTCAGCAGAACAATTGAAACACGATCAGTTGAATCCTTTTCTAGACTGCATAACTCCAAATGTTTATCATACCACCTAGAAAGCAATAAGAACTAGCAATACAACTTGAATCTATGAAAGAGCTATGGATACTTACGTCGAAAGAAATGGCAGTGATGATCGAAGAGGGTGGTTCCGGTTCCTTACTCATTGAGTAAAAGTATGTAGAACCTACTTGAAAAATCGTAGCTCAAAAATTATTGCAGTGATCAAATATCTAAAAAAAACTAGTTTTGGAAATAGGAAAGGTCTAAATTTATGTTCTTTTATTTCTGTCGTAAATATATGATATTTGGTTCCCTTATAAAAAGCACCTTGTAAAAATGTTGACATCAATCACAATAAAAACAAAGACGGTAAGAGAGTTGAAATGTTATGTTTTACTTTTCCTATTTGTTTCGTTTAAACTCTTTCTGTGGGACACAACAAGGAAACTACCCTTATTGCTAGGTGCTGCATTTCTCCAAAAAACATCAAAAGGAAATTTTAGAAAAATGAGAATACAAGCTCTGCACTGATTCTAAATCATCCAATCAGAAGGTCTTCAAAATCATTTTCATAATGATCAATGTAGCAGGCAGAAACCGGAAATTTTCAACGCAGAAATTGTTAATAATGACTTACTTTGCTGTTACTCTTATAGCTCTGTCATTTCGATCATTTGGACTTTCTGCTTTTATTCTCTCTACATAGGTTTCCCTGGAAAATAAAGACATCAATTAGCAAGGTTTGAGCAATAGGCTAAGATAAGACATACACAAAAATAGTTTGAACATCTAGACTAGCTGCAACCGAAAACTGCATTAATTTAATCTGTAAGCACTTTCAGCACTCCTCGCAAACAATTTTACCAGCTACCGTAAGTAGACCACTGAACAAGGGATCTTCACACCACACACCAACTTCCTACCCCACTATGCCACAGTACAGACAATGTGTACATTAACACTGCTTTCTGCCAAAATATTCTCAAGAAGCTGTAAGAATTCTAAAACGTCTAAAACGTATTTTCGTCATGTGCTTGTCAATTTTGTGTTGTCTTTGTTTTTCGTTTCTCGTTTGGCTGCAGAGGAGATGTGCATGTACTGTACACACCCTTTGTGGTATTGTCTCGTCTTGTTCTTTGTCGTAAATTTGTTGTTATTCTTAATTATAGTGAAATATATTCTTTTCTGTGAGGTTTTTTTTTTTTTAATTAGATTGTAATTGTCGACTGCTCTAGAGATGAAGCAGGGAAATGTTACATATTCCTTGCGTTCTCTCAACCCTAATCCCGATACCGCCAATAACGAATCCCTGATTCTTTGGTGGGTGAGCTTTCTCTTTCATTGAGAGATGCATAATTGGGAGCATGGTAAAAGTTTCCAGCTGTGTCATCTCTAGTGCAGTCGTCTTTGTATTCACTGTAGAGTAGTTTTCTTTTAGCGTAAAGTAGGGTACAATATTTGTAATGTAATTGAATTGGTTTATAAAAAAAAAAAAAGAATTCTAAAACTGCTAAACTTGGGATGAATTCAAAATAATCATTTCTACTTACCAGTGGTGTTCATTTGTAAACACATAGAATTTCTTTTCTTTTCTTGTTATCAATTCTCTTATTCTTTTGTAAGCCACATAGCTTCTATGTTTTACCTAAGGTTGGAAAATTGCTAAAGATAGAAGTTCATGTATGCAAAAAGTTATTTCCTTTAGTGAGAGGAAAAATAGGTGTTACGGGTGAGTGAGAAAAAAACAATGCCCGTTTGAAAGGCCAATGCTCCCTGGATATCAAAATGATAATATTGGCAAATACATTATTTAATAGTTGACATGTTCAAATATAATATAAAATTCTGAAATTATAAGAGATTTTCTGCAGAAAGCCCCTTCAAGAAACCTTCAAAAGAGGCTTAAAATCATGAGCAAATTTTCCAAATATTTCTGCCTTACAGCAATGACTTCAATACGTTTTAGCATGTTTTATCATCTTGGGAGGATAAAATCATCCCGAATAATGTTGTTATGCTCCCAGGGTGACACTTTCATTTTCTCAAAGGGATAGCACGTGCAAAAGCACATAAAAGCAATTGCTGTAAAGGCAGAAATATGAGGAAACTTTGGTCGTGATTTTATGCCGTTTTTGAAGGTTGCTTGGAGCGGCTTTCTTGAGAAAATCCTTCACAATTTCAGAAGGGAGTGGCCGATTTCAGTCAGGTAAAATTTATATGAGCATGTCCACTATAAAACAATATATTTACCAATATTATTGCTTTGATATCCTGGGAGCAATGACCTTTCAAATGGGGATTGTTTTTGCTGACTCACCCAGTAGTTTTTTAGTCTGATTCACAAATTTGATTATTACAACTTTCTTACAATAACTTACTGAAATCCTGTGCTTTTGTTTATCCTATTTTGGGCAGGTCAGATCTTGCGAACATGGTAAACTTTCCTGTTTTGGTGCTACACATGACATTCAGTGATAGATATATTGTGACAAAATTTCTAATATATATATACAACACTCAAACTAAGCCATCTTTGAAAACAAAGTTGATGTTTTTTACATCACTGTATTTGAGATTTTAATAGTCCTTTATGGCAATATGCCAATATCCATGAAATCTTCTTGTACGTAGCAGTCATGTGGTAGATGGCTACTGTATGTCCTAGCTTGCTTGAAAGTAAGGTATGGCAGTCGGCTTTACTAAATGTATCTATGGTGGATTTTGTGAGAAATGAAATGTCAACAAAAAGAAACTGCTGTGACTTACCTCCTCTAAAACTGTTTGCAGAAGGATGACATTCTGAATGATGTTGTCTTCTAAAACATCCAGCTGCAAAAATTGATTAAACATTGTTTCAATTTGTTGCGCCTTTGTAACTTATTATCTTAACTCTTATTAAATAGTTTTTGTTTACCAACTTAAATTAAACTTTTATTTTTACTGTATATTGATGTATCTTTAAGTTTTTGTTACAAATCATCAAAATTGATTGAACTATCAAAAATCTAAATAATCATCAAGGTTTAAAAGAGGAAAATAAAGCTATGATACGCTCACGTTAATGTTTTTGTTTGCAATAATCCAAATTTAGATGAGAATTCAAAAATAAACAAAAATTTTTATAGATGTTTTGATTTTAAATGTTCTTCATAACAGTTCTTATCATGACTTGGAGGCATTCCTATAAACATAGAAAAGACTTCCAAGTCATTGCAAGAACAGTTAAAGGTAATGTGGCCATACAAGTACACCTCCCAGAGGAAGGCATGTGATCAACAAAAATTTCTTTTCAATCACACATAAAAGGTTGCTTTGCGACTGCTATTGAAATCTAGCAAACAGAAATTCCACAAAACAAGGGACAGATTAAGAAGGCTTTGTTCCNAAATGTTCTTCATAACAGTTCTTATCATGACTTGGAGGCATTCCTATAAACATAGAAAAGACTTCCAAGTCATTGCAAGAACAGTTAAAGGTAATGTGTCCATACAAGTACACCTCCCAGAGGAAGGCATGTGATCAACAAAAATTTCTTTTCAATCACACATAAAAGGTTGCTTTGCGACTGCTATTGAAATCTAGCAAACAGAAATTCCACAAAACAAGGGACAGATTAAGAAGGCTTTGTTCCCACTCCCTGTGACGTTTCTCTATTTTGTGATCACAAAAGGTTGCTTACAGCAAACTTCTGTATTCATGTGATCAGTTTGAATATCAACCAATCATTTGCCGATAATTTGATGGATGTTGACAGGTTGGGGATACGCTGGCCTTATATATGGACACATTACCTTTAAGATTTAAAATTGAGCCTTCAAACGAACTTTCAATGTATTTTTGAATTCTTGTTTTTTTGTCTCTTTTTTCACACTTCTTTGGTATTTACATTTTTTCTTTCTACCAGGGTGCATTCCATGTACAATCCAAGCTGAAGATTACGCCAAAGAAAAATTAATTTACAACAATAAAATGATAGTTGTATTCAATTTAATCACATTTTAATTAATGTCTATTGTTTTACCCAATTTTTACGCCAGTAACTGAGAAAATTTCTTTCCCACGTCAAAGATCTTTGGGCCTAAGTGCATGGAATGCACCCTAGACCTTTTCCATTTCTTTGCAACCCTTTTGTCACTGCTCCGATATAAGGGTGATTCATGCCCACTTTTAACACGCTGGTGATGGATCTTGGATAAGGTTCATCATCTCATTCAATAACATTTGAATAAATAATGTTTTAATTCAGACTGGAAAGTTTGTTGAGCGCACACAAGATGTTGCGCGCGCAGGAACTTAGGCGGTTTTTTATCTGAGCTCCGCAATTGCCGATAAAACAAAAGTGATCTATCGTTTTAACCCATTGTTCTCAACTGCAGAAACAACCAAATTTCCGCGCAAATCATGCTTAGGCCATCTCAACTTGCATGCGCAAAATACAGATTTTCCAGTCTGGGTTTTATTAATAAGAAAAAAGTTGAAATGTAGTAGTTATGGGCTGTTATAGTATTGCATTGGATTAGTCACTGCCAAAATGGAATAGTCAATGAAATATCAAATAAAATCATGATCTTGTTTATTGTCGTTCTTGCTCTTTGTTTTTGTTTTGTTTGCATACAACAAACACACAAATTGGAACTTGGACTCACTAATATGGTGGACTGATTAGCAAGTTGGCCAGTTGAATAGCCCTGCTTAATATACTAACAGCCTGATTGTCATAATTGAAAGCCATTATACCTGGTGAAGTACAACATTCGTATCAGGCAAGATATAATGTGGAAAAGTGCACAGAGTTGAGAATGAAGGCGGGTTTCTTTCAAGTACACCATGGCCTATTCCAGGACCACATGATTCACACTGCTCTGCACCACAGCTAATATCATCTCTCAAATAATGCTCTCTGACCACTTTGATGATGCCACCTTTTCTTGTCTTCTTGTTGAATATCTTCGTCTTCAGCATCCTTCTCAAAATTTGAGGTAGACAGCCTTCTTGGTGTATTCTTTATCGTTATTTAGTCTTGCTTTGATTCAATTTCACTTCCAACTCCATCCATGTGTTAGGCCCAATGCCTCGTATTGAAGAAGCGCGAACTTTCGTCCTGTTTCCTTCGCAGCGTCCACCAAAATTTAGGCACTTTTGCTGGGCGAGTAAAAAATGTACCATGTTTGGATTATTATACTGCGAAAACCTTCCGACCGATTTGTAAAACTTTAAATAATTTATGTTAACGAGGCTTTAACTTAATTTTTGAGCTTTCTCTCACAATTTTGGATGCATCATTTCTCTCAGAAATCAATAATTATAGCTATAAACCATTTACTCGATCTGCTCAAAAATAGTTAAAATCGCGCTGTACAATCTAATGCAGAATTTGAAACAAAATACCCTTTTGATGCCTGGTGTTGATTGGAGAGGGTTTTCCAATTTTAACAGTTTCCTTGCCTTTACCAGCAGTACCTCGAGGCTTGAGCCATGGAAATAGTTTAAAACTTTGACAGTGAATTAAAGTTAGTCATACTCACAAATAGTTTTTTAGCTAAAGCTAAAAACAGCTTGCAGGAAAGTCTTTCTTTTAGAGCAAAATAGGTCATTGTAAATTATATAAACATTCCTAAAATTAAGTTAAAACATCAGACAGCGTGGAATTTCAACTTTTCAATTTGCTTGGATAGTTTTGTGTCATGGTTTTATAAACAGGCGATACATGTTTTTTTACTTACCCGGCATGCGTATTACCATAAAAACAACCACGCCCCTAAAGGCTCGATCAACTTCAGCGACTGAAACGACCTAATGTGAACACGGCATAATTCCAAAGACAGCCCTTCCATGCAAAATTACACGTATTTTTTTATAAGAAACTGCTTATAAGAAACTCAACTCTCAGATCGCCAAAAAGTTAAGAAACTCCAGTACTGGGAAAATATGAGCGAAAAAATTATGAGTGAAAGGAAATTCGGTAGGCCACAGTGGCCAGAAGCCAGAAAACATGTTTATTTCTTTGAATCAACGCTAAAAATTTGGAAAGAACGCAAGAAAGAATTGCCTGGCGATGATCATGTTATGACAAACAACGATCCGTAAATATTCGTAGCCATTACTGTTTGCCTCCTTTGTATTTTCTAGGCGCGCAAAGCACTTATGTCAGCAGTGGCTCTTTAAGAAACTATTTACTTTAATAAAGGAAATTCTTAGAATCTTTTGACTTTATTTTCACTCATTTCCTGTATCATATTACTCAAAAGGTACTTGAGTAATGTCTAAACATTGGAAAGGCTTCAAAATGTTTGTTTCAAAATGTTCACGAGGGCACAGGTAGTAAACATGAAGATTGTTATGGAACCTTTAGGAAACTCGTAAGAAACTCTGAGTACTGAAAATCTGATAATTTTAAGGAACTTTCAGTACTGGCTAAAATTCTTAGTTTCTTGTAAAAAAAACTACGTATACAAACTTTGTGCCTTTTTCGCAAAAATGTTTCCATGTGCCATTCCAAGAAACGGTTTTCGAGAGAGGTACAAAAAACCATGTTGACTGGCTGGGGCTTAGAAGGGTGTACAGAAGATAAATGAGGCAAGAATTCAAACATAATTTCATCATATCACAGTATGTGCGAGATTTAATAAATAGTGTAAAAACTTCACTATCTAAATTATCTTTATAATCTTATAGAAACTCAATTACAGACAAAATGAACCAAAGTAGTATAAAATCAAGAGTCCATAAAGACTCAAAATATGGATAAGAAACAACATTCACACGGGAAACACAAATATAAAAAGGAAAAAGAGCAATATTTAACACGAAAGCTACGCACTTAAAGAGGCATTTAAATGCTACACGGAAAGTTCAAGTTTAGCATGTGTTGTCATCCTTGTAGAGCCACAAATGCGCAGTTTTGAAATGGAAAATGGATATGCTAAATTTCAAGTGAACAAGGTAAGGGACACCTTCTTCAAAGCCTAATGTCTGTTTCCTCGCATTATTTGAAGTTAAATAGGGACAGCACGCAGCGAGAACAAACTCATTCCGAAGCAACGATATTAGCACTTCCAAACCGTTTTATCGTACCAAATTGACAATGCAGTACGCTTTTGACACATGAACCAAACAGGAAAATGACGGGATAGAGGTTTGTCTAAGGGACAGGGATAAACATTTTGGGACAGCTAATCTTCCCTGATCGATCTTCACAAATACAGCCGTGTTAACACTACATAAAACCTTAACAATAATGATCTTTTCACAACACCAACATCTTACCAACAACCAAGCTGATTCTTACACAACAATTCAATTCAAGCTCTCGATGGGAAACATAACGACAAAATGCTACAAAGCACTGTTTGAACGAAAGGAACCTCGTTACTTAAACAGGCCTGTAATGCTTTTAATTTTAAGTAATAATGCAATATTTGAAACGGGATGACTCAAGTATGTCAGGCACCAGGTTGCTGATGGTCATGAACCCAAAACTTCATTGACATAAAGCAAGGCTTTGTTTGGCTGTAAAGAGATCTGTTCACCAAATCGAAAAAGGAGTGTGAACTATGACAGTTCCAGGAAATAGGGAGCATTTCAGTCAAAAGAAAGACGTAGTTTCATGCTTTAACGATAAGAGATTCACAGACACCTGGAAACAACCCCCTCGTACCTGACAACAAGAGTCAAATGGGCAAGGTGGGTGCTTTTAAATGGTATCCCGTGCAACAGGGCGGTGTTTAGCTTGGGACATTATGCCAAGTACTTAGGCCCTATGGTGGTTCGAATCTCTCTTAGACATACTGACATACATACTTATAAAGACACTTCAAGTGCAGAAAATATCGCATCTTTATAGTATTTAGAGATCCGTTGGGCTGGGCTCGCTAAATTTCGAAATATCAAATGCAATCAAACAAAAACCTTGGATTACCTTGCGGTTGTTTGAGTAGCAGAAGGTTCAACTACAATGTTACATCACAAGTAACGGTGTGGCCTTTTCTTATACATAGGGAAGGAGATCGTCGATATATATTCTACCGCGTGCACCAAAACGAACTTCGCATGTTAAAGAATTCGTTATGCAGAGAATATTTGATAAATTGGAATGATCAAATTTTGGTTGATACCCGAAAAGATGAAGTATTTTTTGTGATTTTCTTCTCTTTTTCTGAGCATTGGAAATATAGGTTAAATTCAATTTATGACAAATACGTTACTTCGAAATGTGTAAAATTACGCCTAGAACCCTCGATCAAAGTTATAAAGAATCTCCTCACTCAAACACATTTCATCCCCCTCAAAAGTTAAGAATTGAATATTTATAAAGCAGTTACTCATATGATCTAATACCTTTGTAAATATCACTTTTTAACCCTTGAGAAAACTGAGATGTATTTGCTTATTGCCCTAAGTGAAGAGATTCCTCACAATCTTATCGAGCGATTTAGGCCTTTTTCGCGCATTTCGAAGTAACGGAATTTTCATGACGTTAATGCTACCTATATTTCCAATGTTCAAAAAAATTGAAGAAAAATTGCAAGAAAAACTTCAGCCTTTCGGCTATCAACCAAACTTGATTCATTCCAATTTATCAAGTATTCTCCGCAAAACGAATTTTCAAACGTATGAGGTTCTTCTCGGTGCACCTGACATAACGTCTGCTCTGTCCGTGCTGATGCATCTTACACATAAAAAGGTTAACTTTTAACAGCTATTCGTTTCAATAAGGCAGTTAACACGGGCTTGTGCTAAGAGCTGCCTGAGCTTAGGAACAATATCCATTCAAAATACAATCTCATTCCAGCGAAGCTGAAGGTATGCTGTTAAGGAAACCCTTCTCAAGAAGTACTCAATTTATAAGGGCAGCTGTCAGTAGTTTCATCACTGTTAGTTGCCTTTAAATAAGTCCTAGCCATCTACTATGCCTGCGACATCTAGATGGGTCATATACCGAGACACCATTCATAAAAAGAGGGAATTTGCAAGCTTTGAAAACATTGAAATAATAAACAAAAACACAGGGGTGAAATGTCCACGAGTAACTCAACCTTCTTTAATGTCCTCAGACCATCCTTCATACGGAACATCAATTGATTCCTCGCTTGGATCCCAAAGGACGCTCAATGGGCTTATGGGGCTGTTGTCAGAAATCTTCTCCTTTCCAGCACTGTATGCAGGGATGCTTAAGTCAAGGCCTAGTAGACTTCTGGAAATCGCTCTGTCTTCACCCGAGAAACTGCGGCTGTTGCTCCAAATTGATGGACGGATACTAGGTGTAGCCCAAGAGTTGTTCTAGAGAAGAATTGAGGAATTTGCTCTGTCAAAATGCTACTTCAACACAAGAAATCAATAAAGCGTTCTTGTTGTGCAAGACAGAAAGGCAGCCTTGAAGCCTGCGATTTTGCCTAAAAATTTAAATATGAAGACAGGACTATTGACACAGTAAATTCATGTTTTCACTCACCATACTTCCTCTATTACACTCATCTTTAATATTAATAGGTAGTCTCTTAAATTTTAGGACACTTGTGCTCCCAAAAGTTTCTTATGGGCTTCTTATACTTTAATGCCCTAAGTGTAGAGTTAATTTATTGTGGTTAGAAGGGCTTCCAAACTACTTAGTAAGATTTCAAAACATGTCATAACATAATTCGCACCCAAATAATGGCAAAACATTTGCTATTACTGTACAGTGTCAATACATTTTTGAGTGGGAAAATTTAACGCTGCACATTACAAAAAATTCTTAGTTTTTCAATCCCGGTAGCACGATTTTTTAACTTTAAAAAATTGAGCCTACGGTTTCTTATAAGCGGTTTCTTGTAACAAAATTTAGTGTAAGCTACTGGAGCGCTTATTAAAATCGGTACTTTTGGAAGCATAGGTTTCAAATCTTTAAAAAGGTCGGTGTAAAATTCTGTGACCTATTTCTTTGCATGGAATGGCTTGAAAGAAACTTTACCTACTTTGTAATAATTCTACCGTTGGACTCTTCAGAAATCTTGAATATTTTCAGAATTAGAGTGCTTTTCTTCTTTTTTCAGAATTCAAGAAGAATTTTGAAAAAAACTTAAAAACCATCGTAATTTCTAAACATTTTGAGGAAACATCGAATAATTTTCCAGAAAAACAGAGTTTATGAACGTCTACAATATGGTATCAAGCAAAAGTCTTTCACTCTTCTGGTTTGCGATTTAGAAATTTGATGACGTCACATCCTCAAATGAGTTGAAATATGAAATACGCTGTAATTCCGAAAATATTCAAGATTTCTGAAAAGTCCAACGGTAGAGTTGTAGCAAAGTAGCTACAGTTTCTTTCAAGCCATTCGATTCAAAGAAATATGTCACTGAATTTTACACCGACCCTTTTACGTCAATTTAAAGATTTGGAACCTATGCTACTTTTGGAGGGCTTTTTTATATTGAATCTTTAAGTATCAAAATATGCAAAATTCTGAGATCCTTACAAAGACGATTACGGAAAAGGTGGCGTCAAGCGGCATTTGAACAATATGCCTTGCGTTCTATAATGGAATCAACAGTTATCTTACTGAAATTCAATCATCAAACGCAATTCATCTTAGTCAAATGCCGTCTTGGCGCCATCCTTTCAGCAATTTCTTCGAAGGGGTCTGCACCCTATCTTTTTCAGCGTATCAAACTGTATATTTTACCACGTTTCATGTTTATATCACAATTTGCAGCAATGCTGTTATAATAACCATTGTAGAGGCCCAGAGCCTATTACCCCAGTCTCAAAATAGCATCAGGGGCACTTTTTGGAACGAGTCTGCATCTTATCTTTTTCAGCGTATCAAACTGTGTATTTTTACCAAGTTTCATGCTTCTATCACAATTTGCACGATTCATCAATATGTTGGTGCTAACAGCCCTGACTATAATCAATTTACTCATCCAATGTCAAAATCTGTCCATATAGAGGCTATAAACAAGTATTACTAAGTCGATAGAAAGAGGTGGTTTTCCCTCTTTAAACTCATCAAAAACAACGTTTCATTATTAGCTAATATTGATCTGAACAGTACTGATTTTGGCGGCATACTAGCCCCTGTCCCAAGCATTAAAGAAACAATCGGTCAACCAGCTGCGAAGCAACTAAAATGCAGCATAGGAATCATATCTTTGAAAAAAAATTGCACGATTGGTTAATGCATCTTTCGTTTGATTTAATGGCTCGAAAGGAACATTAGGTACTTCGTTATAAGTGGTCATTGGCAATCTTTGATGTATTTTTTATTTTCAGAATCATTTCGTTTTTCTTTTTATTGAAAGAATTCCTGAAAAGTTTTGCAAAAATTAAAATCATCGTAAATACTAAGTTAATAGAGGAAAAACAGTACAATCTTCAACAAAACTATAGTTTATGAAGGTGTATAATATGGCGGTAAGCAGAAATCCGCAGCTTTTCTGGTTCATGATTTAGCAATTTGATGACGTCACAACCGGGAAACTGTTTGAAACATAGAAGAGGCTGTAATTCAGAAAATACTCAGGATATCAGAGATTGCCAATGAACACTCATAACAAAGTATCTGAAGTTCCTTTCAAGCCATTAAATCACACAAAAGAGGCATTAACCAATCGTGCATTGCTTTTTAAAGATTTTATTCCTATAGTATATAATGCTGAAAGACCCTCTGCTAACCATGAGGCTTTGCGTGCTGCGCACGAGAAAACAGCACAACACTGGCCTAGCATCAGAGACTTTCAGGTAATGTGAAAGTCCAGTTGAAGTGCATTCTGGGATAGCAACGGCGTGCAAAGCCACATGGTTAGCAGAGGGTCTTTAACAAATGACAATGTTATCAAAATCAATACCTGATTGTCAATGTCACTGAGAGGTGAATCTCCAGCCCATAGGTTATGAATCGAATCGGTTGGTGAAGAACTTCCAAATGCACTGTACGGGGTATCAAATAGCTGCAATAAAAAAAGAAGTAATATTAAAAAATTCAACTAACCAACGAACGTGTAAACCCAGTATCAAGTGCAATCAAGTATATCTCCTGAAGGTGTTGTGGTGCAGTGGTGTAATCGTCTGACTTTGCAGCCAGAACAGTCAGGCGGACAGGGTTCGATCCCAGGTAGAGCCCCACCATTTGAGCGTCATGACAAGGGGTCGCGGACTCGATTAGGTCTTCTCTACTTCTGCGATCCCAGCGCTTGGCGCTAAAAAACACAACGTCACCTTCACCTTCACCTTCACCTTCACCTTCACCATCTCTCTGATAAAAATCATCACTAACAAATTCGCACTGTGTAAACACGGTCTAACAAGTGAGCCCATGTCCTAGCCGGATCAGCACTGCCGAGGCAACAAGACAACGCGCCTAAACCAAGTAAATATAATTTGTGGAGTTAATATTCCGCAAAACATGATAAAATTCATACGAAATTTTTAGATTTATTTTACAAAACTTCTATGAAATATGTCTGTCTCAGGAAATGGATCAAGTTATGACAAGGCTACTAAAGTATAATTATTGGAGAAACATTGGCGAAAAATAGATCCGACACAAACACGAAGTTGACACGAAAAATTACTCTCAGACAAAGACTTTCCCGTAGTAATCATTTGAAGCTGTATCTGGCGAAGATCGGTACATTTTTTGAATGAAATACGATTCATTTTTCTGAGACGCAAAATTGAAGTGTCAATACTCTTCACACGTACTTAAAGAACGCCAATCAACCAGCATCCTTTGCGCGCTTCGCTTGTTGCCTTTCGACTGCGGCGGCCATTTTAATATGACAACATTCTCTGCAAAGCGTGACTGCAAAGGATGCTGGTTGACCGGCGTTCTTTAACTTGGATGGATCCCTTTCACTAAGAAAGTAAACCTAAAAATATACTTAAAGGCAGTCCGTCACGCATCTGATTGGGTGATCAGGACAATATAAAGAATAGGAGAACTGAATGGCTGCTGATCCTAATCACTTTCTACGGCCGTAGAAAGTGATACAGATCAGCCCTCCTTCGTTCCCAATGCACAGATTCACAAAGACATTCGTTGTGTTGAGCTCTGAATTTACTGCAGCCAATCAGATGCGTGACAGACTGCCTTTAAATTCCTTGCAAAGATAAATAGTTCTCACGAAAATCTTTGCAGGCATTCCTGCGCATGATAAAAGCCCGTTCTCTTGACAAACTTGTCACATTTCGCAGAAATTGACCAAATGGAATACCAGCTAAAGAGATCATAACTAAATTCAGAGGCTGCGAAATAGCATAGTTCGGTACTTACTTCAGAATGTCGTGGTTTTTCAGAATCCGGTTGAGGCATGAGTACACTATAACGGTCCGATGGGAATGCTCGGTTTCTCAATTTGCTGTTTAAGTCTGAATTGAACGTATCATCCCGGAATGAATCCCATCTGTTATCTTTCGGTTCTCCAAGGCCTGACGCTCCATCCAGTCCCCAGATATTGGCGATTTTCTTTGAGCGGCTGAGACCGGGTGGTGGGTTTATTCCTGATCCTTTCCTACTTTCCGGCCATGCTGATCCATCCTGGCTGTTTCGATAGGGTAATTTCGTTGCACGTAGTGATTTTGGTATGAATTCCTTGCTTGAGGGGTCGAGTTCCGTTTTCGGTTGTCTATCCTTCACGGCCCAAATCTTGCTTCCGGGTGCCTTTTTGAAATGTTCCAGTTCCTCGTCTAGCGGTTTCTTGGTTGCCCGGAGACTGCTGAGATTGTCATAAAAGAACATTGAGCTGCTATTCTGTGAAGATGTGACCGGTAAGACCGGTTTATCCTTTGCTTTGGTTTCCTTGCTGCTTCCAGGGTGCGTGCCTACTGCTAAACGTCGGATATATGCGCTCCATGATTCAGCTTCCGCCTGCGGTTTTGGTTGAGGGTTGACCGGAGATGAATTGCCTGAAGATCCACGGGAGTCATCACGGGGTAGAGGGGAGGGAGTGTTGCGTCGCGTTCCATTCGGGCTTTGACCTGAAAAAATTCATAGATTTAGAGATTCGGCTATCACGTCACCCTGTGGACAATTCAAGAGGAGAAGAGATATGTTAATCGTTGCTGTGGTACACTACCACGAAATAATTGCACTGTTCTAACGATGGCAGCTCTGTAATATTTTTGCTAATCGACTTTCCTAGCTTAGAGCGCAAGATAAAAGTATTAGGAAGTATGAAACTTTATCTCTCGAGTTTGTTTATCGAAGCAAAGGTGCTGTAGCTAGTTTGCAGACATACAAATCAGGGTCAAAACTAGCTGTACCTAAAAGGGGAAGGGCAATGGTTGAAATTGTTCTCAGGAAATCAATTCCCCTTACGACTACCGTAAAAACCCTATTAAGCCCCCAGAACATATTTAATGTTGGGGGCTACAGAGGGGGGGGGGGCTTATTAGAGTGGGGCCTATTAATGATCAAGTCAAAAGGCAAGGCTAAAATGATAACGTTTTGGGAATTTTTCTTCACATTTTCCGGAATAAACATACTATTTTGCAGGTAATACACACAAATCCAACCCTAGTGATGAACCCAAACCACATGAAAATCATGATTTAAATTATCTAGTTCAATAAATGGAAAATCTTACCAGCATTTTGCATTTCATATAAGCGGGGGGGGGGGCTTAATAGAGAGAGGGCATATTCAAATTTTAGCTTAAAGGGAGGGGCACATGAGAGAGGGGGCTTAATAGAGAGGGGGCTAAATACAGCGTTAAGGTATTTAGGAAATTGTTTTTGGGGTACTGTCTGAAGCAAGCTGAAGTTGAATGTACTCAAATGCTGAAAGGTAGTTATCTTAAGGCACTTTTTCGACAATTTAAAATACGCCTAAAATTGTTTTTTGTAAGCCTTCGGATGGTACTACGTCGAATGTCTAAAGTACTGAGCTTATATCTTTAAACTCAATATTACCTCTTGCAGCTCCAAGTAGTTTCAGAACAGGGTTATCGCTCACAATACTGCTATAGCTGCTACTTCGACTGCTTTCGCTGAGTGACTCCAAAGACGTGGGTGTACTGCCTGCTGACATAGTTTTTTCCAGTTTGCCTTTATTCTTTTTACTCTTACCTCCACTGTTCTTTTCCAGAGCTGCTTCAACTACGGCTGCCGCGATCGCATGGGGTGAGGTGGGCGTATCTGAGTGCATTTTTCCATTGGAATCGTATATAACCTAATGAATGAATTTGAATATCGGGTAAGTAAATAAAATTATAGACGTTATAGAAAGTCGATGGTAAGGAAATAATTCTTCGATGGCCAAAAATTTAAGATATTACGTTTGAGAAACTAAGCTGGTTATTACACTCATGTAATTGCACCTAGTATACACTTGAGTATTATTAATTTAAATTGTATGCCATTAGCATCCTAGATGGTATATAGTATATCGTATGACATTTGAAGGTGTTGTAGCGTCGTGTTGTAATCCACTGATTTTCCAGCCAGAACAGTCAGGCGGACGGAGTTCAAATCCCACCAGCGCCTCTTGCGTCATGACAAGGGGTCGCGGACTACAACTTAGACTAGATTAGCGCTTAGCTACTTCTGCGATCCCAGCGCTTGGCGCTAAAAACCGCAACTTCACCTTCACCTTTAGCATCACAGACCTTTTCGGAGATGGACCTTTTCAACTATGATTTCAGAGCAAGCAGCCCATTGCCTCTCTTTGGTAATCGTAAGTGTTCCCCTCTTGCACGCGTTACCAACAGCAATGCACGCGTTACCAACAGCAATGCACGCGTTACCAACATCAATGCACAAACACATTTGTTTACGCTAGGACTTGCAGCCTCTTGACTCGGACTTAAAACTATCTCCAAAAAGGTCTATTAAACCCTTTTTCTTGTCAAACGATACTTTTTAATATTAAAAACGTTCTGAAAAATCTTAGAAATTCCGTCATAATTATCGCCAACAAAGATACGAAAGTTTTAGTACCAACAGGCGGAAATTTTCGTGAAAAATTGAGCATATTTCAATATTCAGAACTGATCAAACTTGTTTATAACGAATACGTAAGTTATGAACTATCTATAGACAAACCGATTTACCTTTGCTATTCCCATTAACTCTGCTCTATTGCTGCCAATAATGGATGCTTTAAAGACATTAAAGATTCTGCGCTAACCAGCAGCCTTTGCGCGCATTCTTTGCAAAACAAAATAAACAACATTCTTTTTCCCACAAAAATAGATGGAACGTGCAAGGTATGCACATTCTTTTTCTACAAAAGTAAATGGCACGTGCAAGGTATGCAAGTGCAAAGGCCCCTTTGAAAATTGGAGAAAGGGAAATATCGAATTTCTAATTTCGGACTCTATTGCTTTGTCAATGTTAAAAGCTCTATTCAGTTAGAAACTTGATGTAATGATTTGTTTTGTTATCAGAAGGAAAAGCCTGTTCTCAGGCATATAGCTGACAGGAAACTCGGAAGTGAAAAAATTCAATGTGTCGTATTGGCATTCTAAAATTAGCGCACAAGGTTCTAAAAATTGCAAAACTCGAAATATCTTTGTAAACAAGTGGACGTTCTAGAATTGCAAGATGGGATTGAACAAACTGTATTGTGGTATAGCTTCACTGCGTAGGGGCTGCTGGTTAGCTCAGAGTCTTTAAAGAGTCCTGGCCAACATTAGTGCTTTCGGGCGCACATGGAGTTTCTGCATGGCAGAGTATATGCACCCGCAAAGCACTAATGCTGTTCAATGGTCTTTAACTGCTGTTGGGAACATCCAAACACAAGAGGTTAAAGACAACAATTGTTTCACCTTTGCTCCTTGTAATTGTTGTACAACATGTTGCTGGCTTTTCCTTCGTTGCGGTACATCAATGCGCCGTAACTCCGGTTTCACTTTCGACGATGTTTCTGATTTCCTTGTGCTTTCCCTACCATCCGGTCTTGGTCCTGAGATTGATATTTCATCCAGTCTATCCAGAGATCCTTGATACATTACATTATCATTTATAGGTGCCGGTTCGACCTTATTCCCTTTTCGTAAGAATTTATATGCCTTGGACTCGACTCTGGTGAACGAACTATCATGGCTATGCGCCTCCGCAAGTTCAAAATCACTTAGCTTCATCACAGGTTGGGGTTCTTTAACCAGTTGTTGTTGTTGATGTTGTTTTTTCTGTTCCTTCGTTTCCTTTTTCTGTCCTGCTTTGATTTTCTTTCTCTGTTTAGCGAGCAACGCTCTATCATTTTCCGGGTCTAGTATCGAAACTTCCTGTATAACAATATTCGAAACTGGAACTTCCTCATATGGCCGTCTTTCACTAGCATCGCTATTTCCTCGTCGATTTTTCCCCTCCCATTTTCTATGTTTTCCTTGTTTCTGTGTTTCCGGTTCCTTGTTTCTCGGTTTCTCATCCAAGTGTCCTATGCTTTCGTTACTTCCATGTTCCTTTGACTTCCCTCGTCGTGCATCCGTGTCTGAGCTTTTTCTTTCCGGTTCGATCCTAAATTCTTTTGGTGCTTCCGAAGACGGGGTTGATGTTGTGCTTTTCAAAGAGATTTCTGACGTAGTGCTGCCAGTTGATGATGATCTCGATCGTGATGTGTTATTAGATGGTGGTGTTTCATTCGATGATCGTTTTTGAAGGGGTAAATGCAGTCCGTTTGGTTTGTGTGTTGATTTGTTCTCCGGAGAATCCTTTTTGTCAGATCTGGAATGAAAGGAAGAATTGTGAGAAGAAGAGAAGAAAAAGAGAGAAGAAAATGATGTTTATGTGTTCTACTAAGACATCACATCCTCTCTCGCATTCATGATTCGGCCTTACTAAATTATGTTTTATCCATAAGCACATAAAAAAATCTATTTTTTTAGTTTTTCTGTCTATGCAACCACCTCTAAGGGGACCCATTATGGAAATAAGGTCAACTCGACCTTTTAATGCTATCCCTGCCACTATAATTAGGGGTGTTTTTAACGTGTATTTTTAACATTATATTAAATTGTATTGTATCTATTTTATTATCTTTTAATCATTGTAAATTACTTTTGTGGCAAATTGATACATACATACATTGTTCTTGTAAAAGAAGACAGAAATTACAAACTCTAACTTCAATATACACTACATAAAAATCTTCTTTAGGATATTACGACAACCGCCCAAAAAGTAACAAGAAATAGGGATTCTGTGTTACAAATTTTCCCGTTGGAAGTCATATGTACTCGTATCACGACTTAAGAAATCCATTGAAATTCACGACGAAATCATACACAGTTGTTGAAGTTAAATTGTTATCTTCAGTTTACAGACGTAATTTCGTGACTTAACAATCAATCTTCAGGCACCCTGAGACCTGTTCAGCACAATCATAACAAGTATACAGATTCCCTACCAAAGCAGCTAAAGCCAACGATTTTTTGTTAAATAGGCATATGGTCGAATAAAGAAATTATGTAGGAAAGAAACTGAGAATACTTTGGTAAAAGGCAAAATAGAAAACTGCTTAAATAAATAAAACCGTTTTATCTACCCAACCAAGCCTGACGATCTGGTTGTTGTGAGCCAAAAAACAAATCTAGAACTACAAAGGAACATAAACTCCGTATAACTTCCTAATTATGTAACATACAAAACATACCTTGATTTCATTCCAGATAATGAGTTAAAGCTGAAAACTGCTCCGGGGGTATATATTTCAGAAACTCTACCAACTTTAACAGTTCCAGAATTAGTTGATCCAAACGTACATTGAAGAACATATTTTTGTGCATCGACATAAGCTCCAAAGATAACAACAAAGAATACTATTGACATCCCAAGTGCCGCGATCATGTGCAAATAGGGCTCCCAGAATGGTCTTGGTAAAGATGATGCACACAGGAATAACAGATGATGAGGGAGTGTTGCTAGAAGGGTGAATTCTAAGACAGTGTTCATTGAGGTTACAAGTCGTAGGGTTCGAGTTAGCCGTGATGTCGTAAAATCTGGTGTGAATCTGGAAATAAAACGAAAAAGAGATATAGTCAAATCCGGCTTAAATGTAGAAACAGACAACAAAGAGACCCTATCGATTATTTTTCGGCAAATATGTTGACTTGCAAAGGGGTTATCGAAAAAATCATATCCGGGATTCTGGCTTGACGCCTTTACCATTAGACCAACCAGGCTGATATTTTGTTAAGGTGAATGTACATCACAAATCGTGCTCTCAGTGATATCAGCTTCCTAACACTAAGACTTCTTCTTTGCAAATAAGGACATAAAATATCTTAAAGACATTCTTACTAATAACAATTATTCTTTGTGAGTTTTTCATATATAATGGTTACGAAAATCGACCCTGGAACAAGGAGATGTTGCAGAGTCCAGAGAAGAGTTTCTTCTCTACAAGGAAATTCTTCACTGTGAATTTCTGGAAAATGATTCCTCTCCAAATTTCCACGGTTAAAAGAGAACTAAGATTGTTAACAAACTAATAACCCCCTAAAAATATCGATTAATCTCGTAGTTTAGATCGTATTTTGACTAACAGTGAATTCTACCGTAAATGTACTTCGTGGTAACGCAAGTTTTTCCCCTAAACAGAGCTACAAAATATATCGGAGGAAGAGCTAAGCTCCCCGAAAATGTCAACAAACTTCCCTTACTGTGAAAGTTTCCTGGCCCTCCTGAATTGAATCCACCCTATCGCTAGAGTTACAAATAACTGACCCCTAATAGCGGGTGAGTCGATAAAAACAATCCCCGTTTGCAAGGCCACTGCTCCCTGGATAAAAAGGCAATAATATTGGCAAATATATTATTTAATGGTGGACATGTTCAAATCGATTTTAAATTTTACCTGACTGAAATCGGCCACTCCGTTCTGAAATTATGAGAGATTTTCTAGAGAAAGCCCAAGCCTAAAATCACGACTAAATTTTGCTAGTATTTCTGCCTTACAGCAATTACTTCAACACGTTTTAGCACGTGTTATCCTTTTGGGAGGATGAAATCGTCCGGAATAATGTTGTTATGCTCCCAGGGATGACACTTCCATCCTCCCAAAGGGAAAACACGTGCTAAAGCATGTAAAAGCCATGGCTGTAAGGCAGAAATATTAGGAAAATTTTGGTCGTGATTTTATGTCTGCTTCGAAGGTTTCTTGAAGGAGCTTTCTGGAAAAAATCCCTCATAATTACAGAACGGAGAGGCCGATTTCAGTCAGGTTAATTTTAAAATCGATTTGTACATGTCCACCATTAAATCATATATTTGCCAATGTTATTGCCTTGATATCCAGGGAGCAGTGACCTTTCAAACGGGGATTATTTCAAAGTTAAAACATCACAATACTCACGTTATATCCAATTTTTTCGATTTGTTTGGCATCAATGTAAATGGTTCACAATCGAGTATTCTAAATCCATATCCACTGCATTCATAGCCATTCACATTTACTGATAATACATTCATGGGGAGTTGGCCGACGTTTGTTGCAGTGAATGTTCTTTTGACTGTGAAAGATGGATATATTCTTGCTCTTGCAGTAGATTCTACGGTAAAATAAATCGTGGTTTACAATTCAAAATACTCGGAAAAGGGAGTTTATAAATCTATCAAATTAGCATAGACATCAAATCTATGAACAAGATTGGACAAATGGTTATTGAATCTTTCTTTTGATTTAATGGCTCGAACGGAACTTCAGGTACTTTGCAATAATTCTACTTTGGAGATTTTTGATATCTTGATTATTTTCAGAATGACAGCATCTTCTTTGTTTACACCATTTTTGAGGTTGTGACGTCATCAAATGCTAAATCGTAAACCAGAACAGTGACAGATTTCTGCTTACCATCATATTGTAGACCTTAATCAACTATTGTTTTCTTTGAAATTGTACCGTTCTGCTCTCCTTAATTTAGCATTTGGAATGATTTTAATTGTTTTCAAAACTTCTCATGAATTTTTTCAATAAAAAGAAAAACGCTGTAATTCTGAAAATAATCCAGATATCAAAATCACCACAGTACAATTATAGCTATATTTAGATACGTCTTTATTACCGTATGGTCAGGACCGAAAACCTGGTAATAAATCTGATTGGTCGAGAGCGTTCGAAACTCGGTACAGACCGCTGTCAGATTCGAACAGCATCAACTAGCTTCGTCTTTAATGGCTTCTTGCTAGAACTTCGATCATTNTTTTATTATAGTGGTGTAAAGATATACAATGCATTGCCAACGCATTTAAAGACTGAGAAATTTTACCTTCCTTTCAAGCAAGGACTCAAAGAACATTTTATGGATTGATTAACTTTTTAAGTAACATCTGTAATATATTTTATCACACATCTTTCATAATAACTATTCAATTGTAAACTTTTAGATCTGACGATTTTTCCTTTGCTTTTAAAAAACAGGGCTTCTCTTGATAGCAGCTAATGTATTGTAGCTGATTGAATCACCCTGTATAAAGAATGTATTATTATTATTATTATTATTTTGAGATTGTACCGTTCTGCTCCCCTTAATTTAGCATTTGGAATGATTTTAATTGTTTTCAAAACTTCTCATGAATTTTTTCAATGAAAAGAAAAACGCTGTAATTCTGAAAATAATCCAGATATCAAAATCACCACAGTACAATTATAGCTATATTTAGGTACGTCTTTATTACCGTATGGTCAGGACCGAAAACCTGGTAATAAATCTGATTGGTCGAGAGCGTTCGAAACTCGGTACAGACCGCTGTCAGATTCGAACAGCATCAACTGGCTTCGTCTTTAATGGCTTCATGCTAGAACTTCGATCATGATTATCTCTTGAAACAAAGTTTTCACGCTTCTATTTTTTACAGATATTTTTAAAACAAGAACTTATCCCGCCCAGACATAGGGTAATAAACCATATAATAACTTTTCCTTAGGGCAATACCGAAAATATTAACCCTCAGCCTCTGTACAAAACCGAGCTTGACGGCTTCGGGGGTTAATACTTTCCGTTATTACCCGATGTTCAGGGCAGAGAACACGATAACGAATTTGATTGGTCGAAGAACGGGCACTATTTCCACGTATTGCCCGTCGTCAAGGGATACAAGATGGCGCTTCAGTCTTGCGTTGCTTCTAGCGTATCACTGCGTTGATTGTTTTCTTTTGTTTCCTCTAGATCGGGTAATAAACCAAATACTAACTTTTCGCTTCGGGCAATACGAAAAATATCAAACCCTCGGTCATCGTATTGACCTCGGGTTTGATATTTTTCCGTATTGCCCTCACAAAAAGTTAATATTGGTATAGTATTGCCCTCAGAAACAGTTATTATAGGCTTAATATAGCCTTTAAGGATATAAAATGTAAAATACTTACTATTGCAGTCTGTGAGATGATTGGTTTTCAGTTCAAACAAGAGCAAAGATTCTACACTAGGTTTTTTGTCGTTGATTGTCAACTGTGCACGAGCTCCTTGTCCTTGTATAACCACTAGTTCCAGGATTGTCAAATTATTCCTATGAAAGAAGAGCACAGAGTTATGGATAACGTCAGGGCCTTAGGAAGCATCTTAAACTTGGAGGGGCATGGCACTTCAGGGGCACTTTCTTATTTAAGCAAAATGGACATTTCCTGAAACAAAAAGGGTACTTTTTCATTTATTGCAAAATCTTTCTTGGGGGGAACGTGCCCCCAGTGCCCCCTGTGCCTACTTTTTGCCCTCAAATGTGACCTCAAACTAGACTTTTCACAGGCAAATGGCTGCAAAATAGAGTGCAGATAGAGTCAGAATTATGCACTTGTTTTAGTTCGTGGTGCCTAGGAAAGGTGGACACTTTAATACAATAGTCTGGGCACCGGAAGTAGAAAAGAACTAAGGAGCAAAGAATATGGGAGGTTGCTCCATAAGATAGCAGTTCTAGGAATGAAAGAGCTACGGCGAGAACAGTGCGAGATGGGATAGAGAGCCAAAGCCGATGGGTCAATAGACCATTTTGACATTTAGAAAAGGGTCTGGGGAGAGCAATATTTTTCTGGTAAATGGCAGACACAAAGAAATAGAAATAGCTCCGTGGCAGCCATTTACCAGAAAAATATTGCTCTCCCCAGACCCTTTT
>REGM01000084.1:510922-523117 GCA_004194415.1 Aurelia aurita | reverse complement strand
TTAAGGTTACGGTAAACGTTTGTAGCACAAGATTGGGTTTTCTCTCCCCAAAAGCCAAACTATTAGCGGGGTCTAGTTAAACTATACATCATTCGATGCGTAAGAATGTAGGGATTCTAACCATATCAAAATAATTGGCAAAGCTTGTAAAAGGATATTTTCCAGGCAACTTTATTGCTTAAGAGAGTATACCTTACTCAAAAGCTATTTTGTACCCTTGCGTTTAACATAACAAAATCTAACTTCTATCAACAGGAAGTGCAGACTCTAAGCTACCAAAGTGTGTCTCAGATTCTTTAAAGTCCTCCTTCCCTTGATAATACACGCTGTCATAAATTTGGAAATAACTTTTCTGCCCTCGTACAGTTGTATTTGGCTATAAAAGGCGGACCGGAGGACATGCCAAGGTTCTGAGACACACTTTGCTTGCATGAAGCCTGCTCTGGTAGTGTGCAAAATGTGGAGCCATTCGATTGGTTCCTAGGGTACAAAATAGCTTTTTCGTACCTGTACCTAGTGGATTTGTGAGTCCTGAAAAAACGGGATTTTACTGATCGCATTTAAAATGTAAATACTAAGGTCACTTAAACCACACTGAAATCCGGGTCAAGCAATTACCGTTTAAAAAGCAATCAATCCATTTAAACAAAGGAATCGATACATAAAACGTGGTTTCATGTTTATTTTGTAACACGCGATCAACTTAATAGGTCAAAAAGCTAGGATTATAATTTAAACCACACAGAAAAACTTTGGGTGAGAAGTTGTAGCATCCTTCCTTCGATCAAGAATTCTACTTGTTCAACATGTCTGTTACTTCCAAAGATGGTATCTTTGTGTTTCTTAAAAGTTGGGTTTCTGAGACTTGAAAAAATCCGAAAATTGGCTTTTTCAGCCTACAAACGTTTACCGTAACCTTAAGTTTTAAATAAAACAAACTTTTCGAATCGCACGCGGTGATTTCCTATAGGCACCATTGAAAATTTTGATTTGTTTGCCCCACTTGCAATATGGCGTCGCGAACTCCGAAATAGTGTATTAAAAAGAGGATGAGAACTCAGAACACGATCTTTCACGATATAATTTCGCACTATATCGCCTTTTTGAATAAAAATTTTACAACTTTCAGAAAATTTGACAACTAATTTAATGTTTCGTCTGCATGACAAAACTGTAACCAATGCAGCTGTACGGTTTCCCGAAAAATAAAGCCTAAAGCCTGGTTCACACTAGGTCGTTGAAGTCGCTGGAGTCGTTGAGTTCGCTGGAACAAACTTCCCCAAAGACCTAAAAGACTGAATGTGAACAGCGAAAATAAACTCCCAAATGACCCTGACAACACCAACGACTGAGTTTTTGCTGTTCACATTCAGTCTTTTGGGTCTTTTGGGTCGTTCATTTCAACGACCCCAGCGACTCCAGCGATTGCAACGATCTGATGTGAACCATGCTTAAGAAGCATTTCTCGACAAAATATAGCCTAAGTAATCCTTTTTCAGCCAGTGTTTCATAATTAACCTTGACTTATACATACCTTATAACCATCAATGAAGTTTTTACTTTATCATCCTGTGGTTTGAAACCAATTTTAACAACAGCCTTTGATCTCCGTTTCATGAGCAACGAAATTGTGTCAGGTGATGGGACTACACCGAATTTTGATTGAAGTAAAGATCTTTCGTGTGAATTAGCCTGGTAGAAAATTGAAAAAAATTATATTTGAACCAGACCGCCTAAAAAGCAACATACCAATTTAAAGGGAATCTAAGCATATAAAAATGGCTCAAGCCACTTGCGGTCAAATTCTAGCCCATCAGATATCAGTATTTCCTGTTGACGTAGATCAGTTACCCAAATATGGTTTGACGCGTGTCAAGGTCCATTGTCTTTGCACGGCTATTTTTATCAAACGCTTATATATGCTTAGAGTCCCTTTTAAATTACGTCTCATTACCTTTGGTCCGTGACCAATCTAGAAAAGGCATTGCTATAAGGATGAAAATGGGAGGGTACCTCACTAACTAATGGGCACAAGGAATTTCCAAAAATTTCCGTTTCTCGGACAAAGTAGTCTAGAAAAAATCTCTCCAGCCATCGTTTTAATTTTAAATCATTCATCATTGAAAAAGCAAATTGATAATAATTTTTGGTTCCGGAAAGAAAACATTTTTTTTCAAATCATGAACTTGGTCTTCCGCGCACAAAGCTCAATAAAGTATTATCAAACTCAGATTCCAGGTCTTTTCTGGGTGCTAAGTGTGCTATTTAAACGTTGGAGAAAATTAAAAGGCACTCACCGAAACGCCAGCCAATGAGAATGCTGAATGCCCATTTAATTCAATAGAAAAGGGATCTTCCTCTAGCCTACAAAACAGTAAGACGAGAAATAAACACAAACTTCAAAAGAAGACTGTTTTCTAAGCACAGTATGGGACAGAATTTTCCTCTACCCTAGAACTCAGCATATAACTCTCCCAAAGAAAGAACCCCAACGAAAGGGTTTGAATGGCTCTCGAAATTCGGGCTAATGATAAAAATTAACTTCCGCTTCTTTTTACGTATTGACTACTTTCAGTTTCAACAACGGCTAAGGTTCATTAAAAATTTTGTTCCATAACATAAAAATGAAATTTTGAGAAGGTACTTCGAGGTATTGACTATTATTTTGTCTCCTTCCCATCTCTATAGTTATGTGTACTACCAAACTTTTTTGAAATGACAGAATACACAATTGGAATCAGGGGGAAAGGGAGTTCAGATGACTAAAACAGACCTTAAACTTTCGATCGAGTGATGTGTGGTAACATAAGCTTTACGGCTAAAACAATATTTATCCATCGAGTCTTATCATACCCAAGACTGATGATATGAGTCAAAGTTTTTTATTATTATCGATTTATTTATCGTTGGATTAAAAATACAATAGCTAAATAAATAGTAGCTAATTAATTCCAACGTTAAAACAATTTATATACAATATTACATAAGAAAGTAGTGAGTAAAATATTTACAAGTTATCAAAGTATACAATATAAAACGGAAATCTAAAAACATTTATCATAAGTAGCCCAAGTTTGGAATAAAAATGTGGTAAAAGTATTTATCATAAAAAGCCCAAATTCTGAATAAAAATGCGGCATAATTTGCAAGGACAATTTTCTCCGTACCAATTTTTTATCTTCGTTTTAAACTGACAAAGGGATTCTGAATTCCGTATCGTTGGTGGTAACGTTTGCCACAGCTGCGGACCTTTAAATCGGACGCTTTCTGTCCCGTTGTTGACTGATCTTACCCTTGGTTGAACAAATTCGTTATTGTTACGCAAATTGTAGTGAATTGTATTTTCACAGAATATTTCCTGCATAAATGAAGGATTCAGGTCATTTCTAGTTTTGTACATCTCGATCATAAGTATTTGCAAGTTCTTTGTATGAACAGTAACTGCACAGTCCTTCTGTAATAGCTCACTAAAAGAAGATTCGGTGTCCTTATATGTAATTCTCAAGGCCCTTTCCTGTATTTTGTTGATTTTTTGGTTAAGCTGCCTGCTGTGAAACATCCAGATTAAAGGACAGTATTGAAACTGACTGGTAATAAATGCCCTCATTAAGCTTCTTAGTTTGTTCTGATCCATATACGGGGATATGCGAGCAAGTGCATAAAGTTTATTGCTAGCTTTTTGGCAAAGTTTCGAGACGTGATGGTCAAAGGAGAGTTTGTTGTCAATATGAATTCCGAGTAATTTCTCTTCAGAGCTATTAACGACATCAGTATTTCCAATCTTAACAGTAATTGGATCATCACATCTCTCCCCAAGAACNACTATCATTCAATTCAATGCGGAAAAGTGAGACTCACGTAATCAGTCTACTTACCTGTCAGAAACAAGAGCCATAGCACCATGTGGATGAGGATACATCATTAATGGCAAGACTTGAACCAGCACTGGCACATCAGCAGGGTTAGTTAAGGTCAACTCTTGTTCTGTGTAGTTATTTATATGTGTAGGTGGAAAACGAACTGATTGTTCTACTAATGATGGCCATGTTAACGAAGCTTGAATTGGTATTGAGTAGTTTCGTATCACCTCTGAGCTTATTAGTAGTGATGTATTCATTCTGAGAAAAAAGATACACAATGTAAATTAATAGAGACATGAAAAGTGGCTGCTGGACGAAAGTTTCCAATTTTGCTCGTAGCTTGTGAGAACGACGACTCGATAGTTAAAGACCCTCTGCTAACCATGTGACTTTGCACGCCATTGCTGTCCCAGAATGCACTGCAAATGGACTTTCAAATTATCTGAAAGTCTCCGATGCTAGGCCGGTGTTGTGCTGTTTTTTCGTGCGCAGCACACAAAGCCTCATGGTTAGCGAGGGTCTTTAAGAGAAAGAGAATGGTCAATTTCTCAGTCTGATATGTAAAGCTGTATTGCCAGAGCAAATCAATTCATTCACCGTTTGATAAATCATAAACCAATCAACTCGCTGATGAAATTTCAAATCAGTCATCTTAAAGAGCTCTGAGCATATTTTGTTGAGACTTTGCTCATTATTATGAATACTTTATTTCTTCTTGCAATTAATAATTAGCTCAAAATTCAATTTCATCGTTTTTCTCAAAACTAGTAAAAAATCACTAAATACTCTCACTAAACGATAGTTCAGAGGCCCATATCAATCAGAAGAAAGAAGCCTACAGAATAGGAAACGTTTGAGAGCGAAATAAAACATTATAAATTGCAAATAAATTCTCAAACATTGTATTAATGGCTCAAGCAGGCAAGGGTAGGGGAAAAGATTGCTGTAATCGCATCTGATATCGTCTTTGAGCTGCTCAATTGTCGATGGCAGAAACATTCATATTCTGAGTTTAGATTCAAATGAAGCACTCCTTTGGTAATTGATGAAGTTAAGCAATAATTCATTTTGAAAGTCTTGGTCCCAGGTCCTCATATATTCTCTGCACAATGCGAGCTAGCACGTGTGGCTTGATGGGGATGTCAAAGGTTTTCATGATTGAATCATGGGCGTTAAGAAACGCGGTAGTTATTCCTCCAAAATTGTTTCCTCCCCGTGTCCCTATGCCCGTGAAGGTTGTTGTTGTTGCAGCCACTCAAATCAGAACACAGGGAAACAATGAAAACCAGGCACAACAACAACAACCTTCACGGGCATAGGGACACAGGGAGGAATGGGCATAGGGACACAGAGAGGGAAAAAATTGTATGAATAACTACCGCGTTTCTTAACGCCCATGGTTGAATGTTCCACGCCCATTGTTGTTAGGCCTTCAATAACGAAAGCTCTGGTTTTAGCCTGACAGCAAATTTGAGGTTTGCTGATTTATTTCTCTGCAACCAAGTTACTCATAATGATAAGAAAAATATCAAAATTTATGTTTGTCATCGAGAATTCAAATAAAAATGCTGGTTGGGTAATTCTGGTAAAAAATAAGGCGTCAGCATTTTTCAAACTTCTACACAGATTTTTGGGACACCCGATAATAGATAAAACAAATGAAAGAAATTTTGGTAATGAGGCCCAACGAAACCAGCAAACAAACTTTTAACACAGCAATGGTGAAGTAGCCAGCATAGCCTCCAAAACTTTAAAAACCATTGCACGGATGGGTAATGCATCTTTTGTTTGCCTTTATTGCTTGAAAGGATCTTAAGGTAAATTTCTATAATCCNATTACACAGCACTTGTAAGTTTTAAATTAAATACCACTCAAAAATCTCCAGAGCAGCAGTCTAGCTTCAACTATGTTGATCGTGTTGCGGATGGCAAGATCTTGCTAAAATCAAATATAAAGCTAGACTGACGACGTGATTCCTTGCATTCGTTCAATGTTTGTAATCTGATGTTTTTATTTTCTCTCATACTCATACAGTTTGAAGCTATACCTATCATTCAATTCAATGCAGAAAACTGAGACTCGTGTAATCAGTCTAATATAAAGCTTACCTGTCAGAAACAAGATCCATAGCACCATGTGGATGAGGATACATCATTAATGGCAAGACTTGAACCAGCACTGGCACATCAGCAGGGTTAGTTAAGGTCAACTCTTGTTCTGTGTAGTTATTTATATGTGTAGGTGGAAAACGAACTGATTGTTCTACTAATGATGGCCATGTTAACGAAGCTTGAATTGGTATTGAGTAGTTTCGTATCACCTCTGAGCTTATTAGTAGTGATGTATTCATTCTGAGAAAAAAGATACACAATGTAAATTAATAGAGACATGAAAAGTGGCTGCTGGACGAAAGTTTCTTTTTTTGCTCGTAGCTTGTGAGAACGACGACTCGAAAGTTAAAGACCCTCTGCTAACCATGTGGCTTTGCACGCCATTGCTGTCCCAGAATGCACTGCAAATGGACTTTCAGATTATCTGAAAGTCTCCGATGCTAGGCCGGTGTTGTGCTGTTTTTTCGTGCGCAGCACACAAAGCCTCATGGTTAGCGAGAGAAAGGGTCTTTAAGAGAAAGAGAATGGTCAATTTCTCAGTCTGATATGTAAAGCTGTATCGTCAGAGCAAATCAATTCATTCACCGTTTGATAAATCATAAACCAATCAACTCGCTGATGAAATTTCAAATCAGTTATCTTAAAAGAGCTCTGCGCATATTTTTTTGAGACTCTGCTCATTATTATGAATACTTTATTTCTTCTTGCAATTAATAATTAGCTCAAAATTCAATTTCATCGTTTTTCTCAAAACTAGAAAAAAAGCCCTAAACACTCTCACTAAACGATAGTTCAGAGGCCCATATCAATCAGAAGAAATAAGCCTACAGAATAAAAAACGTTTGAGAGCGAAATAAAACTATAAATTGCAAATAAATTCTCAAAAATTGTATTAATGGCTCAAGCAGGCAAGGGTAGGGAAAAAGATTGTTGTAATAGCGTCTGATCGCGTCTTTGGGCTGTTAAATTGTCGATGGCAGCAACATTCATATTCTGAGTTTAGATTCAAATGAAGCACTCCTTTGGTAATTGATGAAGTTAAACAATAATTGATTTTGAAAGTCTTGGTCCCAGGTCCTCATCTATTTTCTGCCAATGCGAGTTAGCACGTGTGGCTTGATGGGGATGTCAAGGGTTTTGATAATTGAATGTTCCACGCCCATTATTGTTAGGCCTTCAATAACGGAAGCTCTGGTTTTAGCCTGACAGCAAATTTGAGGTTTGCTGATTTATTTCTCTGCAACCAAGTTACTCATAATGATAAGAAAAATATCAAAATTTATTTTTGCCATCGAGAATTGAAATAAAAATGCTGGTTGGGTAATTCTGGTAAAAAATAAGGCGTCAGCATTTTTCAAATTCTATACAGTTTTTTGGGACACCCGATAATAGATAAAACAAATGAAAGAAATTTTGGTAATAAGGCCCAACAAAACCAGCAAAAAAACTTTTAACACAGCAATGGTGAAGTAGCCGATGTAAGAAATCCTCACTAAAATATGTTCATAGCTACAGGCTTCAACTTACTTTGTTTGTGTTGATTGTTTCAATGTCTCCCATTTCCCTTTTATTTTTTCTAATAATTTCAAATCCAATTCCCAAGTGTCGCCTGGAAGCGCCAAACTTTGTACCCATTCTGTGCAGCCATCTGCAAAATAAATAATTCTATTTTCAAAAATATGAAATCGCAAGTTAGATTTTTCTTTGACGATCTCCTAACGCAGAGAATACATGAATTGGTTGGTTTGACAATAAACCGCAACAAAAAATGGTACAAAATTAAAGCAGGGCAAATTCGATTCTTTTTGTGAGAAAAAAATTCCAAAACGGTATTCCAATTGTTGGAGCACACACATGAAAACAAAATCAATTTTCCTATGTCAACTTTTAATCCCAAAATTTGTATCGCCTGTTTACGCGAAGAAGTTTCAGCTCAAAGACCCTCAAAGCTAACCATGTGGCTTTGCATGCCGTTGCTGTCCCAGAATGCACTGCAAATGAACTTTAGATTATCTGAAAGTCTCTGATGCTAGGCCGGTGTTGTGCTGTTTTCTCATGCGCAGCATGCAAAGCCTCGTGGTTAGCAGAGGGTCGTTAACTTTAATCAATCTCTGCAGACAAGTTCTTCGATATCCTCTACTAAAAAGCCATGAATTCTGTGTACCGTAGTTTCAGTTACCCATCCATGATATCGTCGAACGTTGATAATTTGAAAATATAACTCGAAACTCCAAAAACTTTTAGTCTTCCTTGAGACTTCTAGTTAGCAAGTCTGAACAGTTCAAATCATATTTCCGATTTATTGAACCAATGCGTTCATTGCTAAACTCGATAAAAGCGCATTCAATCTTCTAGGCAGCCCAGTAGAAAATAAGCCGTGTTACTTACCATTGGGTGGCTGGCAAAGACAAAGATAGCATTGTGATTCGGTTCCACGCAGCGGATCTAGCCTCACATATCCAATCTGCAAAGGATGAAAGAATATTTTCACGCATTCGATCCGAAAAGGACACAAAACGATTAGAAGATAGTAGACTGACTTTCTGGGTCTCTTGGTTCCCTGCGTTAAACTTTACTCAACTAGTTGACAGAAATGACATGGACTGATATACATAACTGTCTATACGAAAAGAAAAGGATGTCGTGCCTTGACCGTTGCTAAATAAAGTTGCTATAAAAGCGAAAAAACTTGCAACGATGGCCTAACATGACGAGCAATACTGCAATAAATAAAATAAAATGAACTACAATGAATACTTCTTGACCTATGCCTTTGTTATTAAAGTCTTTCTCAAATTAGATGACACGTGAGATTTGCGATGTCGCAAAATTACTAATGCAAAACACTTCAGTCGTTGTTATTCGCGGGCATTTTCGCGTGACATCTAATTTGAGACGGACCATAATTATTATCAGGATAATTGAGGTTAGTAGCTTTTCAGCTTACATTGCGTCTTGTCGTGATCTTGAAAAATATTGCAGACTATCATTCGCTATCACTTTTATTTCCCAATTTTAACACCCAGCCACACGAGATGATAGAAAGAAATCAGCCCTGGGTACTAGAATATGTCGCCAAAAGACTACAATCAGTACAGTAAACAATGAAGAAATCAACGCACCTTTGTTTTTCTATTTGGTAGTAATTCTTTAAAATCATTTTCATTTTTCGTATAAATGAACCGCTCATCCGGAGGATGTAGCTTTATATCTGATATTTTCAAAGTGTTTCTAAAAGTACTTTCTAAAAATACTGTATGACTTTTCGTTTGACCCTGAAAGAGGAAAAATGAAAAATTAGCAATACAAGTGAAGTTAAGAATTACGCAAATGGTCAATCGGTACAGATTTGTGTCCGAAATGCTTGCTTGCAAGACGTCGAAATCCTGGCAGCAAAAAATGCCCTCATATCTAAGTTACCATACAATACAGTACGTATATTCATAACGAGCCAAGGCTCAAGTCGATGAAAGAGGTTCTTCAGTGAAAATAATTACTTTCGTGACTGGTACATCGACCATGAATATGCTAGCAGAAGAGGAACCCACAAAGCACAACACTACAATAAATCTTAAATGTCGAAAGTTCCAGTGACTTCAAATCATCAATACATATTCCTCTGTTCAAATGCATCTTGGGAGCAGAAAGAATCATAGACTTGTTCATGGTTAGAATATTTGAGCGAAAAGTGTCCAGGGATACGGAGAGGGAAAGAAGAAAAATTCAAGCGAAATGCTACCAACGAAGAACCAATTTAGTTAGACAACTTTTTCAGCAACAAAAGAGAACAGCAGATATGAATTGCTAAGAACAGGGAAATAGTTCAAATCTTAGACCTCATGTACATATCATTAGAGTCCAGGATCAGGCTAAAATGAGTTAGAGAAGAATTTTTCACAGATACAGGAAGAATTTTTCTCTGTAAATCAAACAACATGGAGGCCACTTCTCTTTCACTTGACTGCTGGATCAGCGAGAGTGTAAAATACAGATCCTCTTGAAAAGGGTATAACAGGGATGAAATGGAAATAAATAAAGCAATGCACACATAAACATGGATGAAATACTTACAGGAAAACTGTTTTCAAAATGAATTCTTTTTGGTTTTGAAAAAAGTGTACCAACTACAACTTTAACGTACAATGGAACATGAACCTCCTACAAGGAAAATAAAAACCAGATCACTAAATAATGACCAACAACTTCTTAGCGTACAACAATTTTGTCAACATCTTTTCATATCCTATCGCGATGAATGTGAGCTCAGAAGGATGAACAAAAAGTCTCGAGGAAGTCTAAGGACTTGAGGTACAGCTGCAACGCTTTTACCTTTTTACAACTATATAGTTTTTATTGGAATCTTCCCGCGTTTTATTCTTTTATAATTCTTTGTGCATAGTTACAAATCAATGGATACGTACTTTAAAGTTGGCACTTTCAAACACCGAAAAACTTGATATACCTAGTTTAAGTTAAAGCGATATAAACATACAACAATCCAAAAACCTAGAAAACCATTACTCAAATAGATTTGCTGATAAATCTAATTAACAATTTTGAATTAACTGCAATAAGTTTGGCGTCCATAAAAAATGTTACGCGTTTATTGCCAAGGCTATAAAGTCCCTCTTAGAACAAAGTTATTATTTTGATCTAACTAATATAGCCACACAAATGATGAATCTTGAAGGTCTAAATAGGGATCAGTAGTTTTATGAGTTGCAAAGGAAGTACGCTTGTATCTTCCTGGTGTCGAAAATGGTTTGAACAGAGGATTGCACGCATTTTTTTATAAGAAACTAAGAATTTGAGCCAGTACTGAAAGCTTCTTATAACTATCAAATTTTGAGTACTCAGAGTTTCTTACGACTTTCTTACGAGTTCTGTAACAATCTTCATGTTTACTTCCTGTGCCCTCGTGAACATTTCAGAACGAAGTTTTTTTGAAGCCCTTCGAATGTTTGGGCGTTACTAAAGTACCTTCCGAGTAGAATGATACAGGAAACACTGAAAATAAACTAAAAATATGCCGAGGATGTCCTTGTCTAAAATAAATAGTAGCTTAAATAATGTTTCTCAGTACTGGAGTTTCCTAATTTTTGAGCGATCTGAGTTCTTATAAAAAGATACGTGTAATCAAATAGGAGCCCTATAACGTACTTCTTTGCGGCAAATAATACATATAACTAGAGCTATTACCTCAAAAGCAGTCTTGAAGATAATTTCACCTAAATAAGAACCTTCTGTAGAGGGTGCTGATATGTCAACAGAAAACGTTGCTTCTTCCTTGGGTCGAAGTGTGATCTAGAAGAAGGAACAAGTATGCTCTTAGGGACTAGCAAACAAATAAGCGGCAAGCCTTACTTTTACAAAAACTGAAATTCGAACAAACTGATTCAAGAAACGCTAAAATATGTTCTTTTGCGAATAAGCAAATATGCTAAAAATTGAATCGATAAATTCAAACCTTTTCAAACTAATAAACAGAAATTGCTCCGGCAAAACTCTTGCATTATTGAATTCGGGGACATCATATCTAACATCAGTTTGAGATATACTTCTACTTAATACGCAGCCTTGTTTTATTGTTTAATTCAAACAAAATCATTTATCACTATCAAAAATGTTGATAAATAACCCTTTAAATGCTTCACAGCACTCATGGTAAATGTTCTAAGTTTCAAACATAAATGAAAATATTTCCTCGCGGAAAAAACACGGCCAGCGCGCAGTTCGAAAATTTATATTTTTCCCCAAACTATTTACAAAAATTTACCGAATAATAAACTTGCGGATTTGCTGAAAGAATTGCTACTTCTGTTAATACATAGTCAGTTTCAGTTTGTAATACTAGTTATGCTTTAAGTTGGAACGCGTGATACCGGATATGAAAATGCCCTTTACGAGGGGGGGGGAGGTATGGTAACTAATAACAGTTCCTTGCTCTACAGCTATCGTTGAAAGCACCCCCTTCCAATAATACAGGATATCGAATCATTATCTCTGCAAAACACAACCCAAATTTACCTGTTCGCTATCATTTGAAGTATGATTTTTAGTTGCATTCCTCCTTTCTGTTGTCCATTTACTTCTTTTAGCCTGTCTGTTCCTGTTGCCTTGCCGAATAAAATCAAGCCGCAATCTCGCAAACTCAATATTACCACAGCAAGAATATTCCTTTATTGAAACCTGCACAAAGAAAACGGATTTTCCAATGAATTAA
>REGM01000084.1:488476-505622 GCA_004194415.1 Aurelia aurita | reverse complement strand
ACGATTATAGTAAGATAATGTTTTTGTTAGGTCAGACATTGCTTTGTAATGATACGGAAACTCGAGGGGTAAATCACTCCAAAAATTGTGTACACTTTCCTAAAAAATCCTAAGAAAATCCTAAAATCTTCCTAAATCTAAAAAATCTCAGAAATCTGCCCCAATAAATGATAAAAATTCTCAAAAAAATCTTTCTACAATTCTTTGAAAATCTCAAAAATCTTTTAAATCCTCAAAAATCTTGCAAAATCTTGAAAAATCTTTGAAAATCTCGAAAATCTTTGAAAATCTCGACAATTTTCAAAATCTCAAAATCAGAAATCTTAAAAAATTTTGAAAATATAGAAAATTATGAGAAAATTATGAGAAAAATCTAGAAAATTAAGTTCAAGCCTCAGTAAGATGATGGAATAAAAATTTTACAAATTGGTTGCATAACTTTTACTGTACGATTTTTCAAACAATTTATACATTTTTCTGACTCGCCCGGTACATGACTCACCCGGTACATGACTCACCCGGTACAATATACTGCTAAAGTACGGTTTGTGTGTCAAAATAGACCCAGAATCTGAAAGCAATATTTTGCTTCTTTCAAAGGAGATAATTCAGGGAGGGAAATTTGACAATGTCTTACCTGTGTACGTTATAACAGCTACTCTTTGATGCTTTTTAGAAGGCTTGAGCACCATAGGCTACGGAAAGATTTGGCACAAATTTAAGAAAGGGCGCAGCTTAGCAAAAGAGGTGGTATTTATGGGGAGGTGCTTTATACCTTGTACAAAGGGAAGAATAGACAGCTCTACCCAAATATTTCAACACAGCCTGGCGGAGAGCAGTGGAAATACCTCCTCTCGTGTGTTACTGAGATGTAAAACAATATTAACTGCGAGCAATAGGATACTAATTTTTTTAAACAGACAATAACCGTTTCACTTTAGCAGTAACTTTAGCTCCGCTATTGCTGAAGTTACACTGACAGCGTTAAAGGGGCTGCACAAGATTTGTGTAAACAACGACAAAGATCAGCTAGCCAATATCACAAACTCAATGAGAGACTCCTCTCTAATTGGTGCGTGGAATAGAATTCCTTCAGCCTGCACTGGCGTTTCGTGTGTTTAGGCTAAGCACATCTAAAACCCGTGGCTCAGGATCCAGCTGTATCTCTAAAATCGTTGATGGCATGAAAAATCTGATTGCACTGGCAAATTCTACAAAGTTGAAACCTACAGAAAATATCTTCATTTGCAAAGCAAATGTATCTGCTGTCATTTGCCTGCATTAGGGAGAGAAATTCATAGTTTTTTTTAAGTTTAGCTCGTAAAGCTCCTTTAATCAATGCCTCGCCGCTGCCAAGGAAGACTTGCACCTGCCCTAGTATGCGCTAGTAAATTCTAGAAAAGAAGCCCCATCTAGGTAGCTTTAAAGAAAGAGTCCGGGTTTAGTATGATTGATGATAAAATAAATGATTATACTGTTATTAATGGTGTATCGTACTCTTTTCCGCCATTTTTCATCTTTTCTCTGTGAAATTACGCAAAGCGATTAGCGTGCAGTGACGTCATCACGCACGAAGATCGATGCCCTCTGATGTCACGTTTAACACGAACGAGGCTGCCCTATTATTTTCTTGCCTCTGAATCGTGACTTGCCTCCTCGTCATTAGTCGTCATTAGTCGCCATTTTTTCAATGAGTACACGATAGTGAACTCATTGAGAAAATGGCGACTAATGACGAGGACATTTGGCATAAATCATTCAAAATGTTTAACGAATCGAATTCTTCAGCTGTTACGAACGTCAAGATGTGGAAAAGAGCTGGCTGTTTGCCTCAGCAGTTAGTAAGTTTGTTTTCTAATAATAATTTTACAAACCCCGGAATTGCCCTTCAAGAAAATCGTTTCCACTAATGGTGGACTGTGGGGCATTCCTTTATGACGGACAAAATTCAAATCTCAATACTTACCGCAAACTGAATAGTGAGTGCCTTATTCGTAGGTGATACCGTAACTGACTACGAAGAAAGCAGAAGTCAACATCAATGCAAATTCTAAAATATGGCCCTTTGCAAACTAACCTAGAGGCTTCAATAAACGATAATGCTAAAGATGGCGGCCGCGCAAAGCATGCTGGTAAAAATCTCCCTGACGACCACCTAACGACCTAGAAGTTTTGGTCTGCCGTTTCGACTAGCTAGCTGGAACAAGGAATCAATGTAAACAAATAAGAAAATTTTGTAATTCGAATGCGAATCTTTGATTGAAACTTCAATTCGAATCAAAACTTTAATTTTTCTGCTTTGGAAAGGCTTCCTTCGAACCATGTTGCATTCGAATTCAAGGTCGATTCGAATTCAAGCTAGCCAGTCGAAACGGCAGACCGAAATGTTTACGTCGTTAGGTGGTCGTCAGGGAGCATTTACCAGCATGCTTTGCAGCAAAACACAACAGAGTCTTTGGAGCCGCCATCTTTAGCGTTATTGATACAGACGGCATGACGTAACAGCAGCGTTGAAAACAGGACGCCATCTTGTTTTGGGGTAAATGTTCAGAAAATTTATATAGGAATCTATAGGAAATTTGCAAAAAGTTGCATGAAATGGCTCCCCTATTCTACCTTGCGATAGTGAGTAGGGAAAGGACAGGTAGCAATTGTCAGTCAGACCAAAACCTACGAAATAAACACACGAACATGCTGTTTTTAAAAGCAAAACAAAACTTTAGGCCAAGAAAGCTGTGAAAAACTTGCCTTTGCGTCGATAATTTCGTAGTTAGCAGAACAAACTCTGTCGGTTGTGAGTTGCTCGTTGCTTCTTCAAAGTCAACCTTCCTTTTAGACATTCGCCTATCTATCTCCTAAAGTTTTTGAATAATTTGAGCAGCCTCCAAGCTTTTCGAATTGATTTATTACGATAAATAAACGAGACACTCACAAAATCCCAGTGCAACGCTATACTTAGTAATGGCTTCATTTACCCCAAGTCTGATTTTCGAGCGCGAATTTATTAAGTCACGTGACATGTCGTCTGTATGAATTGTCAGATTCCAATTNATATCTTTAAATTTACCCAACATAAATCGGCCTCTCCGTTCTGAACTTATTGATACAGACGGCATGACGTCACAGCAGAGTTGAAAACACGACGCCATCTTGTTTTGGGGTAAATGTTCAGAAAATTTATATAGGAATCTATAGGAAATTTGCAAAAAGTTGCATGAAATGGCTCCTCTATTCTACCTTGCGATAGTGAGTAGGGAAAGGATAGGTAGCAATTGTCAGTCAGACCTAAACCTACGAAATAAACACACGAACATGCTGTTTTTAAAAGCAAAACAAAACTTTAGGCCAAGAAAGCTGTGAAAAACTTGCCTTTCCGTCGATAATTTCGTAGTTAGCAGAACAAACTCTGTCGGTTGTGAGTTGCTCGTTGCTTCTTCAAAGTCAACCTTCCTTTTAGACATTCGCCTATCTATCTCCTAAAGTTTTTGAATAATTTGAGCAGCCTCCAAGCTTTTCGAATTGATTTATTGCGATAAATAAACGAGACACTCACAAAATCCCAGTGCAACGCTATACTTAGTAATGGCTTCATTTACCCCAAGTCTGATTTTCGAGCGCGAATTTATTAAGTCACGTGACATGTCGTCTGTATGAATTGTCAGATTCCAATTTATCAAGGTCATTTGGAGATTTAAAGAATCTCTACTTTTGCTCAGGTAGGCTAATTATTTGGGATTTCGACTAAATATTAGATCATCAATCTTCAGAATCGGCCGATTGTACAATTTATCACGGCCTGTCAAAAGTGGGGTGAGTGGCCAAGCGGCTTATACAGTTTCTGTTAGGCACCTGAAGTTAAGCTTGGTCGCGTGAGGTCAAAATCCGGATGGATGACCTTCCAGATGCCTGACCAAGGAACTCACTTCGCCGTCCTTCGGAAGGGACGTTAAACTAGGAGTCCCATACCTGGATGCGGCATGCATAGTAGGCCTAAATTAGTTGTAATATATAGCTAGAAATCTTTCCAGCCTATTTGAAATAAAATCATGAATGAATGAAAAAGAGTGGATACGTTATTGGCACATCCGGTATAAAATAAATTTCTCTGAATACAGCGAGTTTTCAAACACCGAAAAGTTTTTTCAATTCATCCAGCACAAGCCGAGATATGTGATAACGCAGCAGTAACGTGCAATGATATAAAGAAATGCTAATAATGAAACTTACAGATATAGGCACAGATCTGTTGCCACTATTAATCATATTCAGGTTTAGTGACTTCGGTTCATCTATAAGAAAGAGTAACATGTCTGAATGTATGTTTACAAATGAAATATATTTACAGACTTTTGCAAAAGACAACAACTGAGCCTCACGCTCTTATCAAAAGGGTTCTTATAAAAAAGAAAGAGTGTAGTTAGTTTTAATATGAAGTATCTTGTGTATCCTGTATTAGTTTCGGTTTTGCTGTATTTGTTTAGTGTAATGGCCATCGGGTAGATATTCACCATTTTACTCCCGGTGGTATCGTAATTGTTGTTGTCATTGTAAATTTTTATGCGAATATAAAAAAAGACAACAATACTCGGACCTGCTCATGAGAAATCTTTCTGTATTTCATCTTTAGAACAAAAAATTATTGGAAATAAACGCAATATCCAAATTAAAATGTAAAGTAAGACCTCGCCCCCTCTTCCCCACTCGTGCAATATACATTCCATCCTTCACTGAGCCCCCAATTATAACAATGCTGTACTTTGTTCTGTTTTTTAAGCGGCCCAGGCTAGATAAGCATTTGTTTTTCCTGGGTCGCATAAGATTCCCTGTATTAGGTTGGAATTCTTATGAAAAAATTTTGACTTGACTTGATTTGACTCGACTTGACTTGACTTAACAATTATATCTCTACAGACAATATTGGTAAAAATTTGCACTGAAAGATAAATAATATAAGGACCGGATGCAAAAGAAAAGTTTTAGTTTTTGCATCCGACTCTTATATCATTTATCCCGAGTCAAAACAAAGAATAAAGTTCCTTAGTGGCATGGTAGCTTTCAAAGAACATTTGAAAAAAGCAAAGGGTAATCGAGGAAGACCAAAACAAACATGGATCAGACAAATAAATAACGATCTGAAGCCAATAAACAAAACAGTGGATGAACTAACTGAGAACGACTACGAGCGAAATGAATGGAAAAGAACAGTGGCAAGGCTAATGTCTTGAATAAGACGGGAAAAAGCCAATAAGAAGAAGAAAAAGAAGAAGAAGTGGCATGGAATCTCTTTATTTTTAACCATTCACCAAAGACGGAGATTTTGGTACCCCACTGAATACTAATGAAAGAAAGAAACTAAGAAGTATAAACAGTAGTAGGTTAGGAGTACCCATTTCGCTTTTTCATTCATCTATCAATATTTACAGACGATACATCTTACCCATAGTCCACTAAAAACATCTAAGTATTGTCTTCTAAAAGAAAGAACAGACACAGGCTTTCATAAATTACGGGTGCTTCAAAGACGTCTTAAAACAATTTCGTAAAAATAATTCTACAGACATACAGTACTGTAAAGTAAAACTGAACATACCCATTGTCCTTAGCGTGCCAAAATCGAACATATCTACATTCGTGTACAATCCAGGTGCTGGAAAATAATCGAAATGAACAAAATGAAAATAATGCAAAGAGTAACAAAAGGCGTAACGTTCATTTGAATCTGTTCTTTCTAACAAAATCTATTTCCATTAATAATATAGTTGAGATAGCTATGATGAGCCAAAGCCAAGTACAGTGCGGTCCTTTGAAGCGATCAGTCTCCCATTTGGGAGCATCGGCTTCAAATCTTTAAAAAATTTAGAGTACATGGCTATTACATCTTTTTTTGGGTTGAATGGCTTGAAAGGAACTTTAGAGACTCTACTGTGATTCAACCGTATTAAACATTTTTGTTTAATCTTGGATATTTTCAAAATTACAGCGTTTTTGTATGAAAATAATTCAAGCCAAGTTTTGAAGAAAAAGAAAACGATCTTAGCATCTAAATTAATGAAAGAAAAATTGTAATTCTTTTTTAAAGCCATAGTTCACGAAAGTCTACAATACATACATTGGTAACAGGAAGTCTGTTGCTTTCTGGTTTACAATTTAGAAAATTGATGAGATCACAACCTTACAATAGTTTAAAAAATCTGTGCTCCCCATGCAGCTTTGCACGAGTGCAAACCATCAAAACATCATTGGCCGTAAACAACATATTGTGAACACAAACTAGTGGGAACATAAGTAGCTCCAAGGAACAAAGCTTTTCTAAACCTTCAATTATTTTCAGGAATGTCTGTTGTTTGAGTTAAAAAGCGATGGCATAACAATGTTCATTTGAAGATTGAAAAGGTCTCACGTTTGCAAGGTCAAAATCATTTGTATGCAGTATGAAATTCGTTCTGAGACTGCAAAGGATCTTGGGGAGCACAGGGCCTTTAAAATATAAAAACTTTTTAATTTGCAAAGCACCAAAAGTTCTTTTCAAGCCATTCAATCCAAAGAAAGATTTAACAGTCATTTTAAACCATACGATCTTTTTCAAATATTTGAAGCCCGTGTTGTATTTGGGGCTCTGCAAACTGTGCACACTAAAAAAGCCTATGCAAGGCTAAAAGCCCCACTCTTTGCAGACAAAATTGTTTCGTTTAAAGAGAGATTTACTAGAAAATTTACCTGTCGAAACTTCAACATCATATGGTAGAATAATCTCTTCTTTTCGAGCCAATGTCTTTCCAGTTTTTATTCGTACAAATCCAGTGTGATTCCCCTCAGCTTTTCCATAAAATGTTGTTTTCATTATAGGCTTCGTTTCATAAGGTGGAATCTCCTACGAAAAATAACAACAACTATCATATTGGAAACAAGTTTGCTCTGATAAAAATTGAGAGACATATTCCGGGTGTGTCAAAAAATTCCCACCTTTGGCAAGCAATTTTAAATCGTACACAAGCCGATTTGAAAGATTGATGATGTCATCCATGGTCAAAATCCCTAATAATACTTGGCGATTTTGTTTTTGAATTTTCGGCCTCCTGCTTCTCGCGCTACAAGCGAATTCTTGAACCTCGTTTTTTATCTGGATACAGCCTACATCGATCGAAAAACATCGATCAAAGACGGAGCTAAACAAGACGATGAGAAAACTCTTTAAAACGACTTGCAAATTAAGAAGTTCACTAGTTTTGATCAGTTGCACGAGCGGTCACTCGCTTCTTAGCATCTTATCAGGTTCTTAGCATTAACTTAACCACTGCGAAGACATACAGCCTACATCGATCGAAAAACATCGATCAAAGACGGAGCTAAACAAGACGATGAGAAAACTCTTAAAAACGACTTGCAAATTAAGAAGTTCACTAGTTTTGATCAGTTGCACGAGCGGTCACTCGCTTCTTAGCATCTTATCAGATTCTTAGTATTAACTTAACCACTGCGAAGACATTTGCTTTCTACAATTTCAAGAAAGTCTTTGTGTTGAGAAAAAGTAGTAGCTTTCTTGTTGCCCTTTCAAGTTCAGCATCTATGAAATTTGATCGATGTTTGTCGATCGATATAGGCTTCGTTTCATAAGGTGGAATCTCCTACGAAAAATAACAACAACTATCATATTTGGGAAACAAATTTGATCTGATAAAAGCAAGATATAGGCTTTTTCCAAACCAATAATTTTCAAGGAATAACTTGTAGCTGGGGAATTAGGCCACCGAGAAATCGACAAAAATCGCTAAGTATCATTTGGGATTTTGACTAAATATTAAATAACCAGTCGTCAAAATCAGCCAAGTGTACGATTTATCATGGTCTGTCAAAACTATTCTTTTACCTGAATGGCACCTACGTAATCGCATTTTGGCGATTTACAAATCGAGCTCAAGTTTTGGGGACACCTGGCAGAAAGTTATCTCAATGTATTAAAGACCCTCTGCTAACCACGAGGCTTTGCGTGCTGTGCATGAGAAAACAGCACAACACCAGCATAGCATCAGAGACTTTCAGATAATCTGAAAGTCCATTTGCAGGGCATTCTGGGACAGCAACGGCGTGCAAAGCCACATGGTTAGCAGAGGGTCTTTAAATCCCAAATCTCCGCCAAGCCCATAGAAGCCAAACTCAAACAAAACACGTCGGAAAGCTTCCAACTAAACTAAAATATACGGTCTTGTTGACAAAATAAAGCAACTATTTGCTGAAAAGTAATAGAAAATGAAAGTCTTAGAACTCGATAACACACTGCGACGTTAATCGCATTTTGATAAATAAACTTCCCACACATATCACAGAAAATCATAGCTCCTCTCTTAAGGATAATGTAAATATTTTAGGCCTTTAACAGCGAAGTGCTAAGATTTCATGCAGCGCAAACACCCAATATCCCCTTAAAACAGTGTAGAGTGCTTGACAACTGAAAGATGTTCTCCTGAAACCACATATGACTGTTTTGTTATTACAACTGATCCAAAGAATTTACACAAAATTGTCTGTCAGTCACAGAGTGAGATTTGTACGTAAGATAAACAGGTGCTATGGGGTGAGTCAGAAATTCCAGACGCCTGCGAGCCTGCAAATTTGTAGCTATACACAAGATTCGATATTGATGAATTGATATTTGTTTTATAGCATAGGATTCAAATCTTTGAAAAACATTGCACGATTATTGGTTAATGCATCTTTCGTTTGATTTAATGGCTTGAAAGGAACTTCAGGTGCTTCGTTATAAGTGTTCATTGGCAATCTTTGATATCTTGATTATTCTTAAAATTATTGCGTGTTTCTTTTTATTGAAAGAATTCTCGAAAAGCTTTGAATAAAATTAAAATCATTGTGAATCCTAAATTAATAAAGGAAAAATGGTACAATTTTCAAGAAACCCATAGTTTCTGAAGGTCTATAACATGGCGGTAAGCAGAAATCCGTAGCTTTTCTTGTTCGCGATTTAGCAATTTGATGAAGTCACAACCGGAAAACTGTTTGAAACATAGGAGACACTGTAATTCTTGAAAATATTCAAGATACCAAAGATTTCCAATGAAAACTTATAACGAAGTACCTGAAGTTCCTTTCAAGCCATTCAATCACACGAAAGATTCATCAACCAACCACGCAATGTTTTTTAAAGATTTGATTCCTGTGCTTTGTTGTACACCTAACACATAAACTTTGATCTGAAAATTTAGTTGGTTGAAATCGGTCGTGTTCTTCTTGTTTTTCGAGCAATTTTATAAAAATGTCTTGCAATAACAATTCAAAGTTTCAAACGGAAAATTTTCGGATAACATCTGACAAGATTCTTAAGAGTGTATGGTCTACTATTTGAAGAGAAATAACAAAATAGATTGCCAACAGAACCAGTTCTTATCCAGAAGCTACTAAAAGTAATAAAATTGTGGTAATTAATGTTACTCAAACGTGCATCATTTACTTCACTTCAGATCCAAACATTGATCTTTTGGGTACCTGCACATTAATACCAGCATAATCAAATTCCTTTATGATAATCTCCTACGAATATGGTCGCGTATGGTATGGTCGTTACAGGTTAATTTGGTTGTTATTATTTTACAGGAGTTAACAGTTTTCTTTCCACAGATTACAGTGTCTAATGTTGCGATATTGGGTTTATTACGATGAGTCCGTTGGTTAAGGCTTTTTAAGTTCTGTACCGAAATTATTTGTTCAAATATGGTCGTACCAACCGATAACCAATTTCGGCAGTTAAAGTGAATGAGAGGGGCTAAGTGGAGTAATCTAGAAATAAGACAAAGAAAACGCAAACACATGTCATTGTTTTTTAGCTATACAATGTCCACGCACGTGTCCAGATCCTCAAATACACCTTGCGTTCCTTTGGTAATTGTTTAAGATTTTAACATTGTTTCAGTTCAAAGCATTTCGATCCGGCTTGGTTGAATTTGAATGAAATCTTGATTGTTTTCATTGCCAAAGGAACGCAAGGACAATAGGCTAATTCTACCCAGACCCCTTCCGCGTCGGACTTTTATCTCCGTTGATTCTTCTATAAAAATGTGTCCTTCAATAAACGTGGAAAGAGGCCAAATGTTAGGTCAACCCTAATCCACATGGGGGGTGTTTTCCACCCCCTCCCCCTCAAGGTTTTTCTTGCCGCGTTTTTAACGACATCAGCTATGTCCCCCCAACCTCCCTGACTTTTATTAATTATCTATTAGCTACATTTTGATGAAAAGACATTTGAACAATTAGACCTCACCGGTTACGTGGCATGTCCATATTTGGAAGCAGGTAAGAGCAAAATTATTGTTTTCGATTAATTATTTATTTATTTTTTATTTTTTTCTATATTGCTACCTAGCATCCGAAGGTAGTTTTAGGACACTGAGAAGCTAAGCTTATCGAAGCAATGTCCTGGTCCTTCCTCTCGATGTGACCACACCTCGCGATTCCTTTAGCCTGGAATTACAGAGAGTTGGCGACTCTCCTCACTCTACGTAGCAGGTTCGGCAGGAAGGGGACTCGAACCACCAACCCTCTTTTTTGAATTTTTTCCAACTTTTTTAATTAAAAACATTCCAATGATACATTTGTGATGGATTATCACCATTTTGTTGCTTCTTTTTGTCTACTTTTACACACAACAAATTTATGACGCAAATGACGTCATCAGAATTGGCTAATTTCTACCAAAATATCATTCCAAAATCGTTATTTACAATAGAATTATATTTTTTAGCAAATATGTTGATGAATTAGACCAAAAACCGCATAAAGTTTATGCAAAATCTTCTTTAACCACAAATTAAACTTGGGAACCTGATTTTTGGCAATTTTTAACTTGATGACGTCACTGTGACGTCATAAGGCGTGGTAACCACACCCAAATTTTGCTTCATGTTACAAATTACCTGCTCTGTAACTGTGCCAAGTTATATTGAATTCTGGTGAGTCTAAGGCGGGTTCTTATTGCTTTCTTTCAACCGTAAGCGTCGTGAAGAGTTCATGGTTTACAATCCTTTTTCGGTGAAATAAACTATCAAATATCCTTTCCATTCACAAGTCGTTGCCAAAAACAAAATGGAATTTAGTGGATCTTACCCATATTTTCTGTGCTAGATCATTATTTCCAACAGGAAGATCAAGATGAAGATCGCCCCCACTTGAATACATTTCTGTCACCTACAGCAAGAAGAATATTTTCGCTAGAATCGTTAAAAATAATTTCGAAGCTGTTTGCAGATGGAAAGTGGCGCTTCGCAAAAAGGGTTACTTCTGGAGGAGTACTGTGTCTCTGTCTATATTTTTGATTAAGTGAAAAAGGCAAATAAACGACAATACCACATTCAGTGATATTGCTTCGCGTAAAAACAGTTCTTTTCACACTGTTGCAAGTAAAAAGTTGTTTTGTATCAAAATACTGCACCCTTTAGATTGCAAGAAGATGCATTTTAGCAGTTGCCTTTTGGCCTCTGTACACCGCTTCTTTCACATAGCAACGTAGCATACAGTACAGGCCTTGTGCACATTGACAACAAAATGTTCTCAAGGAATTCTTAAGATTTCTCCAAAATTTACATAAGAATTCTTAAAAGGTATGAAAGACTGCAAGAAATTTTTAAAGAGAATCTCCTCCTCTCGAGTCCGGAATAAACGTCTCCCCATGCTTATTAATTTTTTGAAAAATATCCACCCGGGACATCCTTATTCCAGATCCCCTTTATTAACTTCGAGCTTCTTGAAATGTGAAACAAATAAAATCATCTTTCCTGAAATGTGACTCGAACTGTATTTTTCATTTTTGGTAGTTTCTATAATTTTTAACTCGTTTTTACAGTCAAAACAACTTGTGTGTTTCGTCCAATTACCCAACTGCAGATAGAAATTTGCACTCACCCGGTTTATTCCACACCCCCATTTATTAGGATTCGGGAAATTTTCCACCCACCCCGTTTTTTCCAGGCTCCCCTCGTCTATTCCGGACTCGAGAATACGAATTATTAGCCGAGAAAACAGTGCTAATGTACTATAGTATATAGTACTATAGTACTATACTATAGCTTAAACGTAACTAATTGAAGGGACGGAAGTTGTAGAATGAAGCCAACTATGAGAAGTGTACTAAATCTACAAAAGAGTAACAAATCTGCTTTGTCGCCCTGCGGCCAATACGATGATATTCATGTGTAGCAAACATATCTTACCTGAATAGGTTCACCAAATGGATTATACATATTTATATATGGTGAAAATGTTCCATCTATAGGGATTCTTGCACCAATAAATGCTCGTAGCCTGTATTTATTTGGTAAACCAACTCCAAACACCTGTAAGAAAAATTGAGAGAAAAACATGATACAAGTAGCACAGGTTCCAAATCTTTAAATTGGCGTAAAAAGGTCGGTGTAAAATTCAGTGACATATTTCTTTGAATCGAATAGCTTGAAAGAAACTTTAGCTACTTTGCTATAACTCTACCGTTGGACTTTTCAGAAATCTTGAATATTTTCGAAATTAAAGCGTATTTCATATTTCAAGTCATTTGAGGATGTGACGTCATCAAATTTCTAAATCGCAAACCAGAAGAGTGAAAGACTTTTGCTTGATACCATATTGTAGACGCTCATAAACTATATTGTTCTCGAAAATTATTCGATGTTTCCTCAAAAAGTTTAGAAATTACGATGGTTTTAAGTTTTTTTCAAAATTTTTCTTGAATTCTGAAAAATGAAGAAAAGCACTTTAATTTTGAAAATACTGAAGATTTCTGAAAATTCCAACGGTAGAATTATTACAAAGTAGCTAAAGTTTCTTTCACGCCATTCCATTCAAAGAAATAAGTCACACGATTTTACACCAACCTTTTTAGAGATTTGAAACCTATGCTGATACAAGTGTCTTGTAGGGTAAGAATTTAAGTAGAAAGTATTGGGTGACTGAAAAACATTACCCTACCCGTTTATGCACGCTTAAGCCTCCATCAAAATAACTTGGTAAATGACCTTTATAAACCAGAAAAAAACAGCTACAAAACTTTGATCATAATTCTGCAACTTGTATGCCTTAAAGGGGCTGTACAAGTTAAACCTCTAAAAGCCATGACTTTCTCTCCCTGGTGCAGGCAAATAGCAGCAGATAGATCGCAAATAAAGATATTTTCTATATGTTTGAACTTCGTAGAATTAGCAAGTGCAATCAGATATTCATGCCATCAACGATTTTGGAAATATAGCTGGATTCTGAGCCACAAGTTTCAGATGTGTTTAGCCTAAACACACGAAAGGCCACTGCAGGGTGAAGATATTCTATGCCCAATTTGAGAGGAATTTCTCATCGAATTTTCTATATTGGCTAGCTGATCCTTCTTTGTTTATTAAAATCTTGTACATGCCCTTTAAAGCAACGAAACCACGAGTTAGAATTTGATGCAATAAACAAACTATCGATTGAACAACGGTTGTTCCTACAGAATTACAACCTTGGTGGCTCACACTCTTATTCACGAACTTTGGCGTGTTTTCGATTTGCCTTTTATTGCAAAATCCTCACAGTCGCTGGTCTGTGACATCATACCAATGATGAATAATCTACAGGGTGTCCCAAAAAAATTGTTCGACGCTTGATTGAATATTAAAAAATTACGATAAAAACAACGGGCTCCGTGGTAAGATAACCCAGTCCCTAAGATCTTAAATTAATTTTAGACACCAGAATCTTGCAAATCCGCTGAATAATCATGGAGTTATGAGTTTTTGAAGCTTAAAGTTGTCAGCCGACTTTAGCTCATTTGGTAAGCAGTTCCAAATCTGTGGTCCTAAGGACTTGAGGCTGTGAGTGCCGAAAGTAACTTGATTTGGCCTGTAATGAGTAAGATTATTAGGATTTCGCGAGGAATAATTGGGGGATCTAATTTGAAAAATATCTTTCATGAAGGATGGATTCAGACTATTTAACGTCTTAAAAATTTCTATGGAGAGAGATCTAAGTCGGGAAACATGCATCGTACATCGTTTTGACTTTAGTAGAAGGTCATTATACGAACTGACATGATCACTGTAAAGGAACCTAAGTGCACGTTCTTGTATCTTNAAAACAGTGCTAATGTACTATAGTATATAGTACTATAGTACTATACTATAGCTTAAACGTAACTAATTGAAGGGACGGAAGTTGTAGAATGAAGCCAACTATGAGAAGTGTACTAAATCTACAAAAGAGTAACAAATCTGCTTTGTCGCCCTGCGGCCAATACGATGATATTCATGTGTAGCAAACATATCTTACCTGAATAGGTTCACCAAATGGATTATACATATTTATATATGGTGAAAATGTTCCATCTATAGGGATTCTTGCACCAATAAATGCTCGTAGCCTGTATTTATTTGGTAAACCAACTCCAAACACCTGTAAGACAAATTGAGAAAAAAACATGATACAAGTGTCTTGTAGGGTAAGAATTTTAAGTAGAAAGTACTGGATGACTGAAAAACATTACCCTACCCGTTTATGCACGTTTAAGCTTCCATCAAAATAACTTGGCAAATGACCTTTAAAACCAGAAAAAAACAGCTACAAAAACTTTGATCATAATTCTGCAACTTGTATGCCTTAAAGGGGCTGTACAAGTTAAATCTCTAAAAGCAATGATTTTCTCTCCCTGGTGCAGGCAAATAGCAGCAGATAGATCACAAATAAAGATATTTTCTGTATGTTTGAACTTCGTAGAATTAGCAAGTGCAATCAGATATTCATGCCATCAACGATTTTGGAAATACAGCTGGATTCTGAGCCACAAGTTTCAGATGTGTTTAGTCTAAACACACGAAAGGTCACTGCAGGGTGAAGAAATCCTATGCCCAATTAGAGAGGAATTTCTCATCGAATTTTCTATATTGGCTAGCTGATCCTTCTTTGTTTATTAAAATCTTGTACAGCCCCTTTAAAGCAACGAAACCACCAGTTAGAATTTGATGCAAGAAACAAACTATCGAATGAACAAGGGTTGTTCCTACAGAATTACAACCTTCGTGGTTCACACTCTTATTCACAAACTTTGGCGTGTTTTCGATTTGCCTTATATTGCAAAATCCTCACAGTCGTTGGTCTGTGACATCATACCAATGATGAATAATCTACAGGGTGTCCCAAAAAATTGTTCGACGCTTGATTGAATATTAAAAAATAACGATAAAAACAACGGGCTCCGTGGTAAGATAACCATGTCCCTAAGATCTTAAATAAATTTTAGACACCAGAATCTTGCAAATCCGCTGAATAATCATGGAGTTATGAGTTTTTGAAGCTTAAGTTTGTGCGAAAGCTGAAACCAAAGGCTTCTTGATCGCATTTATAGTGAAATTAGCATGGGGCTATCCATTGTTCTGTTTCTCGTGTATTTCAGAGCGAGAGCAAACCAAATCGGATTTGGAAAGAATTGTCGATAACGTAACTTTTTCTAAAATTAAAGTTATGGATGCTGTGAGGAATTCTGTTGAGCAAAGTTTGAAAACGACTCAATCTGTCATCGATTACGTTTTGATTGAATGTTTTTTAAACACTCGCATTCTTCAGTAACAATGGTTACAGGAATGAAATTACTTTCGAAGTCCAATTAGATTCGCTCTGATATCAACGAGAGGTATGGTGTTGGATAATCTCAATTTTGGAGCTTTTCTTGCATATCAAGTCATTTAGGGGCCTCTGGTTTCAGCTGTCACACAAACTTGATCCTTGAAAGCTCGTAGCTTAGTGAATTTTCAGTGGATTTGCAAGATTCTGGTGTCTAAAATTAATTTAAGGTCTCAGGGATGCAATTATCTTACCAATGAGCCATTTTATCGTTATTTTTCAATATTTAATCAAACGTCGAATAATTTTTGAGACACCCTGTCCTATCAATAACAAAAATGTAGACGTGAAACTGAGGACACACGAATCAATCCGCCACAAAATCAATTTTGTGAAAAAGACTAAAGTTTCACTCGCAAAAATTTGAATCTGTGTATGATTCAAGACAACATTTAAAGTCCGTGACTTACTTGATAAGTAAATTCTCCTCTATTTGTTTTAATAAAAACTGTATTCTCCACATTTCCAGATAATCTTGGCAGAAAAACTAATTCAAAACTTGTATTAGTTGACGGCTCTAAATTCTACGAAGAAAGAAAAGACTTTGATTACATCAACAAGGTGAAGATCCAAATATTCTACAGGAAGTGCAAAAAATAGAGTGGGCCAAAAAATGAAGCGTTTGAAAAGTCATCTTATGCAGTCATTGAAAAGTCAAGCACTGGGTAGTTTGGAATAAATCAAATTTCGTTTGCAGCTAAAAAGCTCTACTTTTTTGCGATGGTTCCTAGATTTTCTAAGTACTGGGAATATAGGCATACATAACTTAGAATTTACTCAATCCTGGATTTCGACGTGCATGAAAAGAGGCATAAAACACTAAATGAGATCATACGGAATCACTTCACGTAAGAATAAAATGTGCACACATTTCATCTGTGAGACCTAAAAAACGTTAGATCACAACCTTAATACTAACTAATATACATAAAATTCTGTGTTAAATAAACTAAAATGCCAAGATTTAAAAACACTAAACGTATCGGGCATAACCCTTCATCAGTAGTGATGAGAAATAGAACGCACAGGGCGGTTAAGCTAAAGAGATCGAAAACTCGAAAGACCGAGAACTATAGAACGTCGAATAGAATTTGACGCAGCAGAGAAAAGAGTAGCCTTGAGGTAGCTACGAAGGAGGAGAAGATGACGCTAGTAAAAATGTCTACGAAAAAGAAAACTGTTTGTTGAGTCCATTGGGGAAAAGAGTACCAAGCTTAAAAATTAAAAGTTTTTCTAATGTTTTTCTCTTTTTGTTGCAATTAGGCGCCATTATTAAGCCAAGTATTGACATGTCCGATTTTGAATGGCCTGAAAGGTTGAAATGTCTTGACACATTGCTATCTGCATTATCAGCACGTTCTTTGTTTTCGTGTACTTTGTGTTCCACGTTTCTTAAATGCTCCCCAAAACGATTGTTGATCTGGCGGCAAGTTTCCCCAATATACAGCATTTCGCATCTGGTACATTTTATGCAGTATATAAGGCAGGTTGACGAGCACGTGAA
>REGM01000084.1:460300-481281 GCA_004194415.1 Aurelia aurita | reverse complement strand
ATAAATGAATAAAAATCGTACAGCAAAGACTATGAAACCGATTTGAAAAATTACAACTCCGTTGTCTGGCTGAGAATTTAACTTAATTTTTAAAATTTATTCATAATTTACAATGCACAATCTTAATCTCAAATGAAGAATTCCTGAAAATTTGCTTCCATGGGCTTTGGCTAAAACTATAAGCGAGTCGAGTGGCTCAATATAATCCACTTTTCAACCGAAAAAGTGGTAAAATAATGTTTCTTTAGGCCAATCATTGCTTTCTAATGATACGGAAACTGTTGAAATGTAATTATGCTTTCCCATCAAAGCTGGGCATCAAACAGTCAAATCTACATGATAGTGAACAGGCCATTTTTGGCTGTTTTGGGTAAGTTGAGAAATAGGAGTTTTCGCTAAATCCTGAATTTAGAAAGAAATACAGCACATGAAATTATGAGAAAGATCTCGAAAAAATTAACTTCTCAAAAAAAATTGTTTGCTCCACCTGTTGATTGGACTTCCCATATGATTTAATTTCCCTCAAAGGGGGGAACTTAGCGGAGAATAGACAGTAACGATAAAGATAGCGTCTCCAAAGACTCCGTTGTGTTTTGCTGCAAAGCATGCTGGTAAAAAGCTCCCTGACGACCATCTAGCGACGTAAACATTTCGGTCTGCCGTTTCGACTAGCTAGCTTGAATTCGAATCGACCTTCAATTCGAATGCAGCATGGTTCGAAAGGAAACCTTTCCAAAGAAGAAAAGGATAGTTTTGATTCGAATTGAAGTTTTTTAAAGATTAGCGTTCAAATTACAAAATTTCCCTATTTGTTACATTGATTACTTGTTCTGAACTTTACCACAGCTGGCTAGTCGAAACGGCAGACCAAAATTTGTTAGGTGGTCGTCAGGGAGATTTTTACCAGCATGATTTGCGCGGCCGCCATCCTTAGCGTTATTGTCTATTGACCACTTTGGGGCTCAACTGATGCGCCATGAGGCAGCTCAGTGTTTCCTTTTCTCCTTGAATCAAAGTGGGACTTACTGTTCAAAGAAGTCCAGATATGTGGGCTGGAACTGCAATAACTTATAGCTCGGCAATGTACGTCCTGAGCCATCACTAGGAAAGAAATATAAGGATTTTTAGGAATAAGAAGCAGACAAATGCAGCATTAGATATGATATTAGCTATCACTTCGTACAACGAAATGCAGCAAAAACCCATTCGGCACATAGGAGTTAATGACGAAAACTTATCATATGTAGGTAGTGTAAAGTGCACACTGTCGATTGAATCTTGAATCACAATGGAATGCATGGAATCTTACAACCCAATTGCCACCACAATTTCTTGCGTGCGAGGGCCTAAATGAGGTCAAGTTTTTCATTATTTTATTACGAGTCTCTGTTGACCGAAGTGACATCATCAAGTCAAAGAGCACAGGGAACAATGGGACTCAGTTAATCAATTTACTCCGGGGTACAAACGCCTATCACGTTCATTTCAATGCAATTTTCGTTGAGACCTCCTCAATGAATGCATGCACACCACCTTTAACACATTGAACAGGTCATGCAACCACAACCTATGCAATTTCATGAGTCAATGAATAGGGTCATCAGCAGAAATTATAAATCTCAACTATGTTATTAAACGTAAAGTCAATAACAATTCACATATCAGCAGTTTGGTTTTCTCTTGAAAAGAGCACTTGTTTTGGGAAGCAAAACTCTCTTCAAACATTTATGTATAATTTATTAAAGTATTCAAATCAATTCAATACACTTGTGCATAATTTATGACAGTACAAGTATTGATGATTCGAGTTAATTGATCTGGTACAGCCAATTTTCAAAGCCAAATAATTTGCTAATTTAATTAAGGGAGGTGACTGTTACGCCATAAGATGACATCATTACGAGTCTGTTATGCTAGGATCTTTGATTCAAGGGAGTTCAAGATGACCCCAAAACTCTCTCTGACCTTGCTCACGTCTACTGGGTGACCCAAAGAAAATTAGATTATAGCTACCGGGTGAATGAAAAAAGTGTTTGGAAGTTTGAAAGCCAGTAGCTTTCAAACAATTTATCAGATTCCTATAAACTGATAATGATTGTGTAGCTAACATATCAACATGGACAAGAGAATTTAGTTCGTCAAAATCGGTCATATCGTTCTCATATTACAAGTGATTTTATAAAAACTCTTCATCTCAAAATCCTTCAAAACAAGCCTAAAATACTTGATTAAGTTTGCTAGCAATGTAGCCCTGTAGCTATCATAACAAAATTCTATCTGTCTATCTTGTCACTCAAACATTTACTTGGTATATAAAGAGGCTGCTGCATAATCGTATCCACTTGGGACTGTCATTCAGCTTTTTTGTCCATTTCTATCATCACGAGGCTGGATAGCTAGCAAACTTGATCAAGGATTTTGGGCCTGTTTTCAAAAGTTCTGAGATGAAGCATTCTTATAAAATCGCGTGTAACATGACAACGATACGCCTGATTTTGACAAAGTAAATTTCCTTATTTTAGTTGACATGTTAGCTACACAATCCTTATCGGTTTATAGGAATCTGAAAAATGGTTTAGGCTTTCAAACGTCTATACATTTTTTTGACTCAACCGGTAGCTTGCTAAAATGAAGAGTTATTGACACATGCTTTGTATCACTGTTAAGTTGAAAGGCTTGGCTTTGCTTAAGATGTTGCCTCGTCAATTTAAAGTGAGTACAAAGACCAGCAGCCTTTGCGATCGTTTGTTTTTGTTTTTGTGAATTTCGTAAAGTCAGTTATTCTGGAAGCTGTGCAGAGCAAGTCGCTGACTGTGCGCAAAGCATGCTGGTCTTCGTACTCCCTTTAAGCTATGGCTACTATCTGAAAAATTGGATTAAAAAAAAATTAAAGCCTTCTTTTCTCAATAAGCGCCATCCTTACTCGTCCATATTTTGTAAACGTTTAACATTACCTATGCCGGGTGAGTCAGAAAAAAGCACTACGTTTAAAAGACTACTGTTCTTTAAATATCACAGCAATAATATCCGTTGATATCTTATTGAATAGCCAATATCTTCAATTAATTTTAGAACTTTTAATGGCTGAAATCGGTCACTCCGTTCCGATTTTATAACGGATATTCTCGAGAAGATCCCTTCGAAAAAACTTGAAAAAGGCCTCAAATCACCATCACATTTCTGCCTTAGAGCATGGGCGTTAAGAAACGCGGTAGTTATTCCTACAACATTTTTTTCCTCCCTGTGTCTCTATGCCCATTCCTCCCTGTGTCCCTATGCCCGTGAAGGTTGTTGTTGTTGTGCCTGGTTTTTTCCTTGTATCCCTGTGTTCTGATTTGAACAACAACAACAACCTTCANTTGATATCTTATTGAATAGCCAATATCTTCAATTAATTTTAGAACTTTTAATGGCTGAAATCGGTCACTCCGTTCCGATTTTATAACGGATATTCTCGAGAAGATCCCTTCGAAAAAACTTGAAAAAGGCCTCAAATCACCATCACATTTCTGCCTTAGAGCATGGGCGTTAAGAAACGCGGTAGTTATTCCTACAACATTTTTTTCCTCCCTGTGTCTCTATGCCCATTCCTCCCTGTGTCCCTATGCCCGTGAAGGTTGTTGTTGTTGTGCCTGGTTTTTTCCTTGTATCCCTGTGTTCTGATTTGAACAACAACAACAACCTTCACGGGCATAGGGACACAGGGAGGAATGGGCATAGGGCCACAGGGAGGAAAACATGTTGTAGGAATAACTACCGCGTTTCTTAACGCCCATGCTTAGAGATGACTTGATGAATAAGCTTTGGCACGAGTTATGCTCTCGGGAGAATGAAAAAGTCATCCCTACTACTGTAACAAAATCATTCAAGGAAATCCCATCTTCTCAAGAGGATACTAAAGGCGGTTTTCCACTAGGCGAATTTATTCACGCAAAGCGATTTTTTTCGCGGCGAAAAAGTTGAAACCATTCGAACTCTCTTTTTCGCTGCTGCGAACAGCCACTGCGAATGAGCTCATACGTGAAGGACGCACGCGTATGCTCGCAAAAATTCGCTTCGCGCGAATAAATTCGCCTAGTGGAAAACAGCCTTTACAAAGACAACTGTCATTGCTGTGAGGACAGACAACTGTCATTGCTGTGAGGCAGGAAAGGAGACAAAATTTGATGACAATTTTTAGCCATTTTTAAGACTTTTTGAAGGAGCCTTCTCGAGAAAATCTGCCATAACTCTGGAAAAGAGAGGCCGATTTAAACTAGGTAAACTTTCATATTTAATTGAACATATCAGCTACCAAACAAAACACTTGCCAACATTATTTCTTTGATATTCAGGGAGCAGTGTGTTATCAAACGTCGTGTGTTTTTTTACTCACCCGGTAGAAGTTGAAACTGGTGGCTAATCAATCAATCACAATCAATCAATCATCAATCAATCAATCAATCAATCAATTACTAATCAATCATCACACAATTTGGAAAAAAGACTAATACCGCATTCACACTGATACAGTTAAACCAGCTTTATCTAAACCAGGTTGAATTTCAACCAATCAAATGCATTCGATTTGTTTGATTCACCAATTAGAACGCAACATTTGATAACCTGGTTTAGTTTAAGCTGGTTTAACTTGCAAGTGTGAATGGGGTACAAAATTTCTTTTTGCCTGATCCAGTATTTCAAAACGTCATACAAGGCAGTACCAATGCATGCACAACTACAGAGTTGTCAATGTTAGCAATTTTTCAATAACACCTGAACTCAGCAGGGATTCTTAATTGATATTAGAAAGGGGAGTAAACAAGACTACGATAATAAAGAATAATAAACGAAGAAGATGAATAAAGATTGTTAAATAATTAATTTAATCAATTCAGACAAAGATGAATGCCTTGAGTTGGCTTACCTGTTTTCAACGATACCAAAGCCACCTGATGCACCCTGAAAAAGATTGAAAATATTACTAAGTAATAAACATATTTTATATTAAAATAAAAAAATTTCGAAAAATCTAGTAGACTCAGGCTACGTTCACACGATGCCGGCACAATTTGAAAACGGTAAAAAATGTGATGGATAGCCCTCCCGTTCACACGAAAACGGCACATTTTTGGCCGGCAGATTTTGCAACGGTAGATTTTGAAAACGGAACTCTAACCGGCACATTTTGAAAACGGCATCGTGTGAACGCTTTCAAAACGAGGCTGATCAATTCTTAAGGAGTAGGTACATTTCTTTTGCATCAAATTCTTGGGGAGATTGCAACAAGTTGGTTAACGTCAAATTTCCTACCGTTTTCAAATTGTGCCGGTATCCTGTGAACGCTAGCTAAACTTTTGCTACCGTCACATTTTTCACCGTTTCCAAAATATGCCGGCATCGTGTGAACGTAGTCTCAACTGACGTTTCGCTTTTGCTTCAGAAAAAAGGACCTTTACAATTAGCAGTAACAAGAGATAGTGAGTGCTGCGTACTAATATCAGCACCAAAATTAACCTTTAAAATAATTTAGGGCCAATCAAATACTGGGCCCCAAATTACTGTAAAGGTTTTTTCTCATGAATAAAAAGAGATTTGTCACTTGAGTCTACTATATTTTTGAAATTCTTCGTTACAGTTACACATTTATTAGAAAGGAGCAGAACAGGAAATGGGGAGCAAGGAAACTTTGTTAGTCTAAAATTGTGTAGGAGATTATTTTGGATTTTCAAAGATTTTTCAACAGTACCAAAGGATTTTGCTGTCTGTATACATCACTCTTCGTATAAGTTAGCGCCCTGATACATCACTATACTTCATAAACTTTCCACAGAACTGTAGGAAATTGGACTGATCCAAAAGTTTAGGCAGGACAAACTTTCAACGAGCTGACATTTTGGTCGGAAAAGTCCGAAACTTTGTCCCACCGAAACTTTTGGTTGTTAAGGTATGTCAGCTATTGGAGAAATGCCTTATGGCAATATAGAACCTTGCAAGAAGGGTGTGGCTAAAGGTAACCCTTTTGTCGTTTGCACCCAATGAATTACACCTTCCCAAGCCTAGCTGATTGTTACGTCAGAATGAGGTTACAAAAACAGCATTTTAACCAATATATCCTCTTACTCGTGATCTCATTTGATTGCTTCCTGTACTTGTTTCTTGTAGCTTGTACTGTATTACTCCACTCTCCTCCGCAGAGGCTGTATTACCGGAGGACGGATAGGACGGATGGTCCTTCAGTAATACAGCCTCTGTGAAGGAGAGTGGTATTACTCAGTAGTACTTGAGTAATGTAAACAGAGGAATTTTAGGAGACTTCTAAGAAACATGAAACTTTCGGTTCAAATGTAAGAATTTTAAGAAACTCTCAGTATTGGGTGAAATGTCCATATGTGTATTTAAAGAAATGTCCCTTGTCTCACGGGGACACAAATAGCGACATTGTCACATAACATGAATGTGGTTAGGTGTCCTTAAAATAGCATGACCCCAAGTTTATCCATCGGTTGAGGCATCTGACTATATCTAAAATCACTGAAATGTATGAGTCACCCTATGAAATTTAGCACCATGCTTCCTTCTTTTCTTCCTCCTATCTGTGAGCCACAAGGCTCCATTTATTTGAAACTCATTACTCATAAACAGATCAATTCATACAGATAAAAGGAGATTAGCCAGCTTTTAGGGTAGGCACAGACATGAATATAAAATTTCACTCTCCATTTCAAGCCCCCTCAAGGGTAGAGTGTGGTTACATCAAGGGTGGGCATGTGCTGTGTTTTTGGTGGTCCTAGGTAGGTCTTGGAAGGACGATTTCAACAACCCACTTTTCAGCGTACCAGTACAAATTGCGCTCTTAAAAAGACTGGTTTTGGGGACATAGATTTTTATAATAATACTCCGATAAAACACGATTTTGAGGACAAATATTGACCAACATCCAAGAACATGAATAGTCCAAGTTAGTTGCAAAATGATATTGTTGAAAAGAGTTCAAAAGAAACATGATTTTAGGGACAGACATTAACATAGTATGGGAGAAATCAACCGGTTATGTGGATATACATAGGACCACTGTTGTCCTCGCTGCAACATGTCCACCCTTGTTACATAGATTCCAAAAACTGTTGCTAAAAATGATTGTATTTCAATGAGCAGCATCAAGCTGTTGGCTTCACATTCTACAACTTTCTCTTCTTGCACAATTGATATGGACTTCAGATCCAGTGGCAAAGCCACAGGGGGAATAGGGGGCCTGGATTGCACATGCCCACTTATTCATGGTTCTCGAGACTTGCACAAAAATGCATTAAAATTGGTTTCTCAGGAGGGGCAAGCAGATCAACGGTGCTTCAAAATGAGTCCGAACAAAGTAAATGAAAACGAATGAAAACGAATGAAAACGGAGCAAAGGAAACTCCTCCGTTTTCGTGCCAGGCCCTCCTGGCGAAAATAGAGTAATGGGAACGGTTCAAGATCATTAGAAAACGGAGTGATTTGAAAACGGAGACATTTAAACACGGAGTAATGGAAACATAGCCTAATATATCAAAACCTTGAAATAAATTAGGCTGAGGGTTAACATTGAAATAAACTAGGGTTAGGGTTAGTTTAGGGTTAGGGGAAGGGGGGGCTAGGTTTAGCGTTTGGTTTAGGGTCTGGGTTAGGGATTTCAAGGTTTCATATATTGGCGTATAACCGAATGTCTTTTTGTAATCGTTATAATCCCAGATGAGGCTGCATAGAGGAAATAAATTACTCCGTCAGTGGACAGTTTGGGTTGGTATAGGGTCAGCAGTTCCATTTTGGAAAATTCCAGATGTTTCCATGTAAATACAGTACAAGACATGTCCGTACCGCTTAGGTCATTCGGGTCATTAGGATCATTGTGAAAAATGACAACGACCAAAAGAACCAAATGGAAACCAGGCTTAAAGGATTTGCACAAGGTCAAAAGCTTGCATCTGCAAGGAGCAAAAAAATGTAAAAATATCCCATTCAAATCGAAGGTGCACACGCGTCGTGAACGATGAATAGCCAAAGAAACAATGCAGTGTCTGAGTGTTTTCTTTGTTCTATTTATAGACAAGCCTATTTACCATTGCACATTCCCTTTAAAGGATTTGCACAAGGTCAAAAGCTTGCATTTGCAAGGAGCAGAAATATCTAAAAATCTCATTGAAATCAAAGTTGGCCTGGTGTCATGAACAATGCATAACCCGAGTGTTTCCTTTGCTCTTTTTATTGAGAAGACTATTTACCATTGCATATTCCCTGAGGATACCAACAACTCAATGACCCAAACAACAAAGATGAGCAGTCTGTCACGCATCTGATTGGGTAATCAGGACAATACAAAGAATAGGAGAACTGAATGGCTGAGCCTNTCGGGTCATTAGGATCATTGTGAAAAATGACAACGACCAAAAGAACCAAATGGAAACCAGGCTTAAAGGATTTGCACAAGGTCAAAAGCTTGCATCTGCAAGGAGCAAAAAAATGTAAAAATATCCCATTCAAATCGAAGGTGCACACGCGTCGTGAACGATGAATAGCCAAAGAAACAATGCAGTGTCTGAGTGTTTTCTTTGTTCTATTTATAGACAAGCCTATTTACCATTGCACATTCCCTTTAAAGGATTTGCACAAGGTCAAAAGCTTGCATTTGCAAGGAGCAGAAATATCTAAAAATCTCATTGAAATCAAAGTTGGCCTGGTGTCATGAACAATGCATAACCCGAGTGTTTCCTTTGCTCTTTTTATTGAGAAGACTATTTACCATTGCATATTCCCTGAGGATACCAACAACTCAATGACCCAAACAACAAAGATGAGCAGTCTGTCACGCATCTGATTGGGTAATCAGGACAATACAAAGAATAGGAGAACTGAATGGCTGAGCCCTCCTTTGTTCCCAATGCACAGATTCACAAAGACATTCGTTGTGTTGAGCTCTGACTTTACTGCAGCCAATCAGATGCGTGACAGACTGCCTTTTAACTAGAGATGTTAAATGAGTAAATACTTCCTACAAAGAAACATCTCAACAAACTTCCTACACAGAAGTTGCTTCCTCCAGAGCATCTTTTAACATACAAAGTCGTGGGGAAATTTCCCACAAGCCCCTTCAATGTCCCCACTAGTACTGCCCTTTTCCCCCCAGTGAGATTCTCCTTTGCTGTCAAAAATGTTTTCAGAATATGATAGATGTAGAAGATTGAAGACAGGCTTGATAATATAACCAGCATTTTTATACCACCCCCCTGCATCAATTTTGTTATCTGGTTCGTCATCTTGTTTTACAGTTGGCCTTGAGATGTTAACTTGGTATTAGATAACTACTTCGTTTCAAGAATTCATTATTGTGAGTGAGTTCTAAACTGATAACGTTTAATTTAAAGGAAAGCAAAGGCAACAGAGACAGATTCTCTTGCATGTTACCAACATAAATAGCTGTCTCTATCGACTTTGTAACATTCCTTTTGGGGCTATCTTAAGGTGCCCTTTCAATAGATTCCCCACAAGTAAAAGTTTCTTAAAAGATGCCCTGGTTTCCTCCAAGATATTTCTATCACAAAGTTTTGTATAACCATAACAGAAATTTACGAAATATACAAATAAAATTAAAACAAACTCTAGCAAGATGGGTCAAGATGAGGTTCAATGGTTAAAAAGCTTTTATCAGATACTTCTAACCTACAAGAATCACCAAACAGGGGAACTGAATAAGTAATAGAAATTTATAAACTATTTCAAGACAATTTCAGGCCTCCTGTAGATTGGTCAAAAGGATTTATTGGCATGCAGTCTATAAACAATTGCAATTCTTATACTTATCTTGCCTTTGGGACTTGAGGATCAGTAGTCTCACATTTTTTTACAGAATGTTATTTTTGTTTCCTTATTCCAAGTAAACAACATAAATTTTTGTTTAGTTACTTATTAGATGTATTTAATAAAGTTAATCGACAGCATGAAAATAACTTTCAAAAGTTGTTATTTTAGCAAATGTTATACAGCTTTCCTTTGGGGATATACAAAATGATATTTTCATCCCCCTTTAGAAGAAGACTATTTTTTTAACATTTACTGTACATGTAAACAAGCTAAAAATAATCTGGGTAAAGCCCCTGTCAGCTAAGTTTTTGATCCTTTAAATATTTCTTCAATAGGCTGCCCAGAGGGGTTGATGTCAAAACCCTTTCCTGTAACAGCTAAAACACTTGCATTTTGCGTTGTATCACTGTGAAGCAGGGGTGGTGCCAGGGGGGCTAGGGGGGCTACAGCCCCTGTCAGAAGCATCTAGCCCCCTGTCGGAGGAATTTTGGGTTATTTTCAGAGAGAATTTGGCACAATGACGCATGATAACGGCATTTTTTAGTCATTTTAGCCCCCCTGTCAGAAGTTCCAGCCCCTCTGTCGGAAGATTTCTGGTGCCACCCCTGCTGTGAAGAGTGCTTCAAAGTTTACAAAATGTTTTGAATAAAATGAAAATTGAAAAAGAAATCCCTGCTAATAGAGGTTTTACAAAATAAAAGGATTCTAACTAACTGTGTTAAAATATATTAAGCTACGTTCTTTGAAACACCAAAGATTTTTGCAAAACTCCATTCTACTGTTATCTGAAGTAGAGGAGATTAGGAATGTTTCATGTGCTGAAAACAAAACCACGGCAACACACCCTGGAAAGTAGCATATCTGCTTAGTTAGGGTCCACAGATGATCTGATAATTTTGGTTATGTTGGTGTAAACAACAGAAAATGAACTGATAGCAGAATGGATTGCAGCTGGAAAGGGTTGCATTGTCTACAGGATTTGAACAGATTAAATGATACTTTGACCTTCACTAGGAGATTCCCCATTAGCATAGCCTCCAAATCTTTGGCATCTTAAAAAAAACATTGCACGGATAGTTAATGCATCTCCTGTTTGATTAATGGCTTGAAAGGAACCTCAAGTACTTTTCTATAATCCTATATGTAGCATTTCTGATATCTTGATTATTTTCAGAATTACAGTCTCTTCTTTGCTTGGGCCAGTTTTGAGAATGTGATGTCATCAAATTGCTAAATCATAAACTAGAAAAGCTACAGATTTTTGCTTACTGCCATATCATGGACCTTCATAAACCATGGTTTTCTCAAAGATTGTACCATTATTCATATATTAATTTAGGACCTACAATTATTTTAATTTTTTTCAAAACTTTCCACGAGTTCTTTCAATAAAAAGAAAACCGCTGTTATTCTGAAAATAATCAAGATATTAGAAATGCTACATGTAGGATTATAGTTACCTGAAGTTCCTTTCAAGCCATAAAATCAAACGAAAGATGGATTAACAATGCATGCAATGTTTTTTTAAGATTTGGAGGCTATGCTTTCCTGATTTGGGCAGCTTTCTCCCACAGCCCTGACAGTAATTTCTCCCGATTTTGATACTTTTGAAAGTTGCTACAGATGAAACCTTGAGTTCCTTTGTTTACTTCCTGCAAGTAAACTATGAAGGCAGCACTGAAAGTTTCTTAAAATTTGTTGCCTTTGATTCTAAAAGTTTCTTAGAAGTTTTGTTAAGTTCTTGTTGTTTACAAATGGTGGGGCAATCACAAAAATTTCACAGAAAGGATTCTACAAGACAGTGCAGAAAACATAAACTGCCTCTTCTTGCATCTGTTAGGTATTATTCACACAATGTCAAGCAATACAGTACAAGAAACAAGGTGAAAATAGGCTTTGGATTTCCAAGACTAAGTGAAAAAAGTTTCTAATATATAAATTAATTTTTCCAGTGGATAAGTGTCTTTTTTTTTGGTAATCTAAAAATTTTCAATAAAGATTTTCTATAAAAAAAATGTGTGTAGAATCCAGGATAAACTTTTATTATGAAACTACTGTAGGATACATTCTACAATATCCACAATTTTAGAAACACCAGCACTATGTTGGGGAAAGACAAAGAAATTTTAAATATTTAAAAGCAAACACTATCAAGGTGGCAGTACTGTCTTTTCAAATTGCTATTCTTCAGTAAAATTCACTAGAATGTGTGAAGCAGACCTCTTTCTTACTAAATTGTTTCAAATATCAGGACAGCTATTCAAATTTTCCCCCAAAAAAATAAAATACACTTTACAAACATAAACCATGGACATTTTCTGCAAATGTTTAGGAATATATGTACTGTGAAAACTTTCGCTGTAAATAACCCCAGAAGAAGCTTAGTAAATTATCATGATTTGTAAGATAAGCTAAAGCAAAAGATTGGGAGGGTTCTTGTCAAACAGATATATCTGAACCTTGGAAACAGACTACAACAAAACAAATATTTAAATGGACTTACCTGATATGGGTCTCCACGAATTGCACTTAACTCTGGAGTGTAGAAACCTGGAAGGAATAAAATAGTGTTAAGTTTCCTTTTTTCCTTGTCATTATACAGACACAAAAAAGGAAATGGGTAAAAGGTGATGAGGAAGTTTATCATGCTTATCTGGTGTTCTGTAAACAGTTTCAAAAATTGAGGAAATGAAAAAACAAAGCCAAGCCAAAGTCTCTAAAATAATTTCCTATATTTGTAGAACTCTTTATTTCATTTTTCATAATTCATAAAAATCCTAAATTCAATAGTGAAATGCTATTTATATTTTCAAAGGTTTAATCAATTCGTTTAAGCTCTCCAATTAGTTGAGTTATTGCAAATGCTTTTGGCCTAGGCAGGAAAAACATTTAAAATAATTAGCATTATTTCACTGTTGTATGGTAAGTCATAAATATCCTATTTCAATAGTTAAAACGCTATGCTTTTCAGCATTTCTAAAGGTTGAATTATAAGGCATTAAGTTCCAAAATAAGAAATCTTTTCAAAGCCTCACCCAGAATCCTCCCAGGAAGCAACCAAAATAATTCGCTATATTTCAATATATATTTGGTTCATTTCCCAAATTCGTAAATACCCTCAACACAATATACAAAATACTACAGCTTTGATATTACGTAAAGGTTGAATAACTGGGTATTAATTAGGAAAATCAGGCCAATATTAGCGACGCTATTTCAATCGCTAGCGACCCAGCTTGACTTGTTAGGGAGTAAAGCACTAAGTTAGCATTTGTTTCCACACCTGGGCAATAAAATCATTCGGAATACAACATCAAAGTGTTTCAGACAAAATTAGTCCTTAATATATCAAACCAATGGGTGGTAAGATGTCTATGATGTAAGAGAGCTTCTCAAAACGGGAACAACACCCACACACACGGTAGCAGTGTGGCCTAGACTGGAGTTTAGCGGACCTTGTTGAAATCCTTGGTATGTTTGTGTGTCATACAGTAAAGGTTAGGTGTGTAAAAACTAAAAAAGTTGTTTTTTGGGGGTAAGTTTAGGATTCTTGAGATTTTCACGGTTAACTAGGGTTAGTTGGGGGTAAGTTGGAGGCTTTACGGGGTAAGGCAGGGCTAGTTAAATCTGGGCTACGCACTTTTTAATAAGAAACTTCGATCTCATCAACCATAAACTAAAATATTTCCAACAAAATTCTAAAAATTATTTTTCACAAACATCTCTAAGATTTAAAAAATTTTAGATCACAGACATATCTATTTCTAGTTTTAGTACACGTTTTAATATGGAAAACAAGGATCAGCCCTTTCTACTAAGAGTTTCTTAATTTTTCCTGAAACCTTGCAATTCATGTCTTCATCTCTAAAGAGTTTCTTAATTTGTTAACGGTTAATCATATTTTGGGTGCAAAAATGCTCAAATAATTTCTTAGATTCCTACAGAAAAGTTTCTTATAAATTAAAACAATATCTGGATAGAAAAGTTCCAGATATCACTCTCGAAACGTGGTTGTAGTGAATATTTCTCAAGCATAAACAAGAATGCAATGAAATCTTTGTGATACAAAGCAGTAAAAGCTCTGAATTTAGCTTTTAAAATTACTTTTACATTGCTTCTCAAACATATAGTACTATAGTTCCTAAGATTTTTGGCTGTTATAATCCTAACTAGTTTCTATCTAAATCACTTTCTAAACAGATCTTGAAATCTGTAAAGTGTGGTTATGGAAATTTTTGCGACCATAGTTGGAGGACGTCTAGCGTTGGTGATTGTTTTTGTTAGTAAATTTGGGTTTCTGGGTAATCTAGGGTTAGCCACTGTTAATTAGGGTAAGCCACTGTTAATTAGGGTAAAGCAAGGATATTTTGGGTCAGTTGGGTCTCCAAAATCAGTACAATGTTTGGCCAAAATAACACCCTGAGGAATATGACACAAAGCCAATCCGCCAAACTGAAGTCGATGTCAACATGCTAGGCCCGCGTGGAGGCTTGATTAAATTAAAATCATTACCATTGCCTGTTGGTTTGTTGTGACTGCAAGCACATCTTCCGTTTGACTTGACAGCTATCGAAGATGCTAAAATGATTGCAAATACTCTAATAAAGGTTTGAATAACTCTGAAAACAAGGTTTATATGAGTAGCATTCCTCGCCATAACTCGTTTGTTTTCATCTTCTCGCTGTAATGCGTGCTGGCTATACGCGTTGTTGCTTGTTGTCTAGGAGTCTGGGAAAGAAACATCAATCAACACACATCGAACAATGATGCAACTCACAATCGGTAACAAATAACAAAACGTCGTTAATGCTCGGTAATTATCGGTAATTATCGGCAGCTGTCGGTAATCATCGAAAACAATAGGTAACGATGTCTCTTTGTTTTGGTTTAGGGTCTCTTCGTATAGATAAGAAGATGCAGCTCACAATCGGCAACTTAACAGAAAAAATAACAGAACGTTGTAGATACTCGATAATTATTCGGTAATTATCGGAGGAGTCGGAAACAATCGGATTTACATTTACGTTTTTTGTGTTTTGGCTCTGTACTTCAAAATCTTTCCTTCGTGAACTTTCATTGCATATAGGTATGAGATAGCTCAATCAAAATGCAAAGTTTTGATGATAATACAGCTCACCATCGGTAATTAAATAAAACGTAATTATCGGTAATTATCAACAGGAATCGGTAACGACTGGTGAAAATCGGCCTGAGGACTGTTTGCTTTTTCCACAGTTTGTGTTTAGGTTCTCTCCTTTCATGCATGGGTGCCAGTGGCCGAGCCAGGGGGGAATGGGGGAACAAGTCCCCCCATGCTCCGAGGTCAGTCTCCCAAATCGTCTAAGTCCGTTGAGAAAATGTCCAAGGAGGGGTTAGGTAATTATCTTCAGAGTTTGATAGACAAATAAAGGCATTCCCCGACGGTAGAAAGGGCATTTCCTGAGTATAAAAAGAGCGTGGTCCTCAAAATTTTCCCTGGGGCTACGCCCCTAAACCCCGTTCATTGCTAGTCCCCTCCAGTTTTTGTGGCTGGCGGCTGGCGCCGCCACTTATTAGACTTGCTCCAAGTCTATTCTGTGGTCCATCAGCGCTCAATAAAACATTATAACTTCTGCGGGGGCGTAAATCGTGACGAGGACGCTGCGAAGGAAAAACGAGAAACGATCGTTTCTCCTTCGCAGCGTCCTCGTCACGATTTACGCCCCCGCAGAAGTTATAATGTTTTATTGAGCGCTGATGGACCACAGAATAGACTTGGAGCAAGTCTACCACTTATCGGTGCAACCTTACAAAGAGTCCCTTGGTCGGATTCGTTTAGCAAGCTTATGCAGTTTTCTGAATCCTCAATCTTNTAGACTTGCTCCAAGTCTATTCTGTGGTCCATCAGCGCTCAATAAAACATTATAACTTCTGCGGGGGCGTAAATCGTGACGAGGACGCTGCGAAGGAAAAACGAGAAACGATCGTTTCTCCTTCGCAGCGTCCTCGTCACGATTTACGCCCCCGCAGAAGTTATAATGTTTTATTGAGCGCTGATGGACCACAGAATAGACTTGGAGCAAGTCTACCACTTATCGGTGCAACCTTACAAAGAGTCCCTTGGTCGGATTCGTTTAGCAAGCTTATGCAGTTTTCTGAATCCTCAATCTTTATTAGCATAGCAGGCACACCAAACTTGATTGGCTGACAAACGAGACACGTTTCCACAAATTGGGCCAATCACGTTGCGTAAGGACAACAGAACGAACAATTAGGCTCGTTTCGCGATGCGATTTTCTGGGGCAGAGAAGTTAAGATGTTTAAAACATTTTGGAGAATACTTGTTCCAAATATTTTATGGCACAATCTTACTTGGGGAATAACTTATCTTTTCTCAAAGTTATCCAAATACATGTATATCTTTTTGTAGGAAACTCTTTATAAGAAACTCAAGTCTCAGATCACCAAAAAATTAAGAAACTTGAGTTCATTTCTATTCCATTTATATTATCATTTCTATTTTATTTTTAAAAATCTGAAGTATACTTCCATCTGTTAGTTGTACTTTATTAATGTATCTCTGTATTAGTACATTTAATTTTTAGTTCATTAATTGTTTTCGTTAATTTATGTTAGTAGTATAGCTGCCATGCCTGTATTAGGAAGAGCATTTTTGCTAATTATGATGATGATGTATTACTTTCTAGACAGAGGCATTGGTTTCATCAAATGTTCACGAAAGCATTGGAGATCCCCCACTGTAAATTACAATTCACCTTTGAGGAACCTTCTAAGAAACTGTCAAGAAATATTCAGTACTCAAATCTCAAAATTAAAAAAAACCGTAAGTTTCAAATTGTAAGAAATTGGGCCAATTTCTTAATTTCTTGCAAAAAAACGTGCCAAATACGGATCTTATTTTCAAGCCTTCAGATCTGGAATTCTTCTGGACCCCGTGAAATGATTGGAACCTGGAACCATACTTTGGTGTATGATGGTCTATATGATGGCCACGACATCATTACAAAAAATGAATGGATGGATGGTCATGAAATATAGCTCATGGCAAACAAATCAGATTCAAGGAGATTATGCCCGTGCCCCCCAGCACTTCTTCATTGACTAAATTTGACAAAAGGAAATAGAATGAAGGAAATAGAATGAAGTTAATTCTATTTCCTTTTGCCAAAGTATGCAACAGCAAAGATGTTCAGCTCTTGTCAAAGATATCCGCAGACGTGTTGGCTTTAAAAGGACAGAACAACATCAACATTGGTTCATTTTTTTTATCATTTGAACTACAGTTCAAGCCTGGGGCACTCATACAAATTTTAACAGTGACGCTGGAGGTCTTGTGTTATTTGTTCATGGAAGTTTGACTTTGACCATATATTATTATTTTGTTGCTGAAAATTGGATCTATTTTTGGGTTTTGAAAAATTAGCTGTTATCGTTTTATTCAAAATTTGGAGGCAATTGTTGAAAGAAAAGTGACTTGATCTTTTTTGGGTCTGGGAATCTTCATGTTTTTCGATTTTCTACTTGAATTTTAAGGTATATTTTTTGGAAAGAAGTAAAATCTGCTTGCTTGAAAATATAACACAATTAACACAAATAACGCAATAAGCTACACACCCACTACTTGAGACCTCGCATGATTTGATAGGTTAAAATTTGACAGGCATCAGGAAAGACTGGCTAATACCATTTTTATAGTGCTCTAATGCCTTTAAACAAGAATCCCAGATGTTCTGTTCCTTCTAATAAGTTGGTAAANGACCCCGTGAAATGATTGGAACCTGGAACCATACTTTGGTGTATGATGGTCTATATGATGGCCACGACATCATTACAAAAAATGAATGGATGGATGGTCATGAAATATAGCTCATGGCAAACAAATCAGATTCAAGGAGATTATGCCCGTGCCCCCCAGCACTTCTTCATTGACTAAATTTGACAAAAGGAAATAGAATGAAGGAAATAGAATGAAGTTAATTCTATTTCCTTTTGCCAAAGTATGCAACAGCAAAGATGTTCAGCTCTTGTCAAAGATATCCGCAGACGTGTTGGCTTTAAAAGGACAGAACAACATCAACATTGGTTCATTTTTTTTATCATTTGAACTACAGTTCAAGCCTGGGGCACTCATACAAATTTTAACAGTGACGCTGGAGGTCTTGTGTTATTTGTTCATGGAAGTTTGACTTTGACCATATATTATTATTTTGTTGCTGAAAATTGGATCTATTTTTGGGTTTTGAAAAATTAGCTGTTATCGTTTTATTCAAAATTTGGAGGCAATTGTTGAAAGAAAAGTGACTTGGTCTTTTTTGGGTCTGGGAATCTTCATGTTTTTCGATTTTCTACTTGAATTTTAAGGTATATTTTTTGGAAAGAAGTAAAATCTGCTTGCTTGAAAATATAACACAATTAACACAAATAACGCAATAAGCTACACACCCACTACTTGAGACCTCGCATGATTTGATAGGTTAAAATTTGACAGGCATCAGGAAAGACTGGCTAATACCATTTTTATAGTGCTCTAATGCCTTTAAACAAGAATCCCAGATGTTCTGTTCCTTCTAATAAGTTGGTAAAAAATTATACGCGTCTAATTCTCTGTGCATATTAAAGACCATGTGCTCCCCAAGATCCTTTGCCTTCCGACAGCGACTTTCTTACTATATGGAAACCATTTTAGCCTCGCAGTCGCTATGCTGATTTTCTTCACAATATTCAAAAGACCGTTGTTATGCCATCGCTTTTAAACCCAAACTACGGAACATTCCTGATAAAAATTGAAAGGTTAGGAAAGCTTCGTTCCTCCTACCCTTTTTCTTTTTATTATTTTATTTTATTTTTTATATTTTTGGCTAAGGTACCCAGGGTACGTTCCTCGCAGATGTCTCCACTATTGTGTGTTCAAAATGCATTGTTTACGGTCAATTTGATGTCTTGATAGGATAGTTTGCGCAAGTGCAAAGGATCATGGGGAGCACAGGGTCTTTAAACATACTAAGATGATTCAAGAATACACTGTAACTGTGACGCGAATGCCAAATGTGGGCATGGAATTAGATGGTTCGTTTCCGCATTGCGACAGATAGGCTTGAAATAACCCATTCTAAGATAGCGGTTAAACCCACTTCCTCAAATCGGTGTTTTCCAATATCTTCTAACGGTTCTGTCATTAATCTCCTTCCTTGTAGAGCAGCCACGTTATTTCCGCGTTTAGAAATCGCGTCCATGCAAATTCCGGCTGCAGAATTTTTCTCTCCAAAACTCCAAACGATAGCCGACTCTAGAAAAACTAGAAGTATACTCCAAAATGTAAAAATTGAACTGAGCAACAATCCGCTCTTATAAAATATCCCCTTTTGAAAGCTTTTGAGAACCGGCTCTAGAAGTATTGGCTTCTTTTGATACCGGCGCTAGAAAAAAAGAGGTGGAACGATACCCTAAAAACGGCACATCTCTTCGGACAAATATACTAAGTACCCCCCTCCCCCCTCCCGGGTCGATGTTAAGCAACTTAAAACAATTAAAATTTAAGAGGCACCTTTATAGGGCCTTATAGCGAATTTCTACCAAAGGGCTGATGCAAAAACGGCTGAGGGAATTTTATGTATCTAATTCAGAAGCTGAGCATTAGGTGTTAGAATGACACCCACAAATATACGAGAATTGCAAATGCCTATGGTTCTGAATTAGGTAAATAAAATGTCCGCAATAAATGTTTAGATCAATCCTTCTACCTTCGATATATAATCATGTCTTTTCTCAACAGCTCCCTTCCGCATGCAAAACCTGCGAGTTAACCATCCATGTTTCGGGTTTCGGGGCATATTTGATGTTTGCTTTGTTTACAATCACAGCTTTACTGGTCGACCGTATGAATTCCATTGTTTGCAATCGCTAATCGATTTGAACTGGCGTGTCAATCAAAAGAAACTGATGTCATTGTTACAGAATCTGTCCTTGTTGTATCAGTAAGAAGAATCTGTCCTTGTTGTATCAAGCATTATCAGGTCTTGCCCCCGGTTATCTTTCAAGACTATTTAAGAAAAATTCTGCGCGTGATATAAATATGAATTTGCGCAATGCCACTGCCGATGTCCTTGTTCCAAGGATGAACACGTGCAGTGGACAGAAAGCTATATCTTTTGGGATCTTTTCGGGGCGCTAAGACTTGGAATAATTTGCCTTTGGATGTCAAACAAGCACCCTCCCTTGGCATTTCTATAAGTAGGCTGAAGAGCAATTTGGTCTTCTCAGCCCAACTCAATTCATTTTTTTCGATTTTTATATTGACTTTACATTTGTTTACTTTATGTATGAAATAACACTGTAACTAGGTAATTTAGGATTTTGGTTTTGTTTAGTTAACAGGGCAAGCTGTAAAGCAGTATTTTATATTGATGCTTTTACCCGGTATATCAGTTCAGGCAAATAACGAAACTATTGCCGTTGCATGCAAGGCCACGCAGATTCGGGTTGCCACGCAAAATCCAGTACGACACCGGCACAATTTGAAAATGGTGAAAAATGTGACGGTAGCAAAATTTTAGCTAGCGTTCACACGATACCAGCACAATTTGAAAACGGTAGGAAATTTGACGGTAAAAAATCATTGCAATCTCTCGAAGAATTTTATGCCAAGGAAGGAAATGTACATACACCTTAAGAATCGATCAGCCTCGTTTTGAAAGCGCTGAAAAATGTCCCGTTTTTGAGTGTTCACACGATGCCGTTTTCAAAATGTGCCGGTTAGAGTTCCGTTTTCAAAATCTACCGTTTTCAAAATCTGCCGGCAAAAAATGTGCCGTTTTCCTGTGAACTATCCGTATCCGTAGCCTATCCGTCACATTTTTCACCGTTTTCAAATTGTGCCGGTATCGTGTGAACGCAGTCTAAGTCTAGATGGCACCAGGGAATGTTTTACCATGATCCTTTGCGTTCCATGACAAATCGACCAATCAAATTTCATTCTGATGCAAAGGATCATGGTCAAAAATTTCCTGACACCATCCCTAGCGCAATCGTTTATTGTAGGAACTACATCTGAATTCTTGCTCCCAAAACAATAAGAAACAAATTAAGAATCCTTTAATACTAAAACACGGAAATTTCCATTCAAAATTAAGAACTTTTTAGTGATAATTTTATCATTGATTTTAGAC